>OENT01001197.1:0-53161 GCA_900239685.1 Rotaria macrura | reverse complement strand
CCGAAGTTTTCACATTTATTTTTCTTCGAAAATGAAATTGCAATAAGTTACATTTTCAAATTTGAAATCGATATTCTAAATTTTTAGAGGCTAGAACAAAAAATATCGATTTATATGTTATTCAAGATGCATGCATATTTTCATTTTACTATATCATCGACTAAGAAGTTAGAAAACATAGTTTGATGAATATGAAGATTTCTGATATTTTATAATTAATTGTTACTATTTATCTCATCTTCTTTTTAATCTCGTTTGTCTACGTTGTATTACTGGTATCATAATATGTTTTTACTCATTTAAGTAGATTGTATTTAAAAGAAACAGTGCATTCCAAAGGTTTAATTCATGTAATGTGTACTTATTCATATAACTATTTAGAATAATACCTCATGAAACAAATCATGTTAGACAAGTTGTGTGTGTGTGTTTTTTTTCTGTTCTTTTAGAAGAGTCAAGCGTGAGCGGAATGAAACAATCAAATTCTTATGTTAGACATTCTTCATGAACAACTAGATAATATATCTTCTTGAATCGTTCAATCAAAATTAACTATCATACCATATTATTATCAGTGGCTTTACTTAGAAGACCACCAAATGTGATAATTGGTGATAGACAGGCAAAATATAGAAAGATAATTGCTGCAAGCGATTGAAATGATACAGCATCTGTAAAATCGGATAGAAAGTATGGTATTTTCCGTTTTATATCTTTGACAAGGCCACCACAAAATCTAATATAATAACAAAAAAACAATTATTCGACGATTCTATTATTAAATTGATTCTTCTCTTGCCTTCCTGTTCGACTCAATGCTGGATCGAATTCATGTTCGGCATGTTCTTCTTCACCCATTTGTGTAACACCATTATGTTTTTTTCGTTCAAGCCGATCTTCCTAAAATTTTCATTGTTGCAAAATGAGTTTTCTTCTCTTTTGATGAAAACTATTTATTTCGATCTCACTTTATTCGGTACACTTTTCGGTGGTTCAATACGTGTTTTAGGATCCCATTCACCTGGCGGTAATACAGTAACATAATCGAGAAAATCATCGATGCCTAGAAAAACCAAATTCAACGCATTTTACGTTTTTTTTTTCTTAGTTTCATATTTTTTCAAGTTCAATGTCTGATTCTCAATGATTCTATTTCCATGAAGTAATATTATTTTTTTTTTCATATTGGCCGTATCTGAACTACGTCACCTTTTTTAGTCACCTGCAAGTAAATCATCTCGATTGCGTGCTCGATATGCAACATCATGAAAAATCTATTGAAATAAAACAGTATTAATTTTGTTGTTGTATTTCTTTTTTAATTCATATACTTCATCAGCCATCAATGTAGCTATAGAACGGCCAACTTCATGATAACGTAAATGTTCATTACATGGTCCAAGAAGTATGAAGAGAAAACGTGTTGGTAAGGCAACTTCAACAAGATCAGGAAGAGTAATGCCTTTTGCGAGCCGTACAAATGCATAGATGGGCACTTGAAGAAAATCAACAGCGCCAACTAAAACATTTGTGGCTTCAGCATTTGCTGGAACTTTTTTCATAAAATGTAAATTAATCTACAAGAAAAGAAAACAAAACAAGCAACGAAAGAGATTAATTCACACAAGAACTTTCACTTCTGAAATAATTTTTACTTTAACACGAGATTCAGCAGTCGTTAGGCCAACACCTGATTCTTCACCTTCAGCAATACGTAGTTTAGATTGTTCTGTGGGAGCGACTAAAACAATAATTATATTCATAATGGTTGATATTCCGATGATATCCGAATAATTATCGATACTGAAGGATGTTCTCTTTCCATAAGTTCTTTTTATTCTCATGCAGTGTAACTAAATTTGATTGTCAGTGCAATTATCAATCATGTGCATGATACTCTCTAATGAGGAAGACAAATAACGCACGGTGAAACATTGGATACAATCAGGAAATCAAATGCGAACCGAACATAGAATACGCTCAAACATACAGGATTCATGGAATTAAATGCGGGATATGTAAAATGAATAGAAAAAGAAAATACCTGTGAGAAATTTTTCATCAGAAGAAGGAAGACCTATTATTATTATTATTATTATTATTATGATAAAATAATTGATTATTTCTGGCTCAAACTTAATTTTCTCTTTCGTCTTTAAAAATCTTACATTTCACAACATGGATTGGTGTTTGATTAGGATTGGTTGTCAACACTGCGCTACTTGCAGCTGTACCTATTGTTGATGGATCAACATTAGTTGCAGTAACATCCTTTTGTGAACGATTTCGTGAAAATTCAGCTAACGAACGTGTAAATGGTAATGGCTTTTTAATTTCTTGCGAATGCAATTGTCGATGAAATTCTTTTTCATGCTAAAATATTGTATTTTATTGAAACGAAATAAATTTTTGCTTGCGAAAAAGAAAATTATTGTAAAAGTTTGAACACAAACCTGATGAACATGTTTCAACAAAAGAGCATTACGCACAACAAAACGTTTATCCGATGGTAATAAATTATTAGCAATCAAATCATCAAGAATCATATCTAATCAAATAGAAAACAGAAAATTTCATTCAAAATTCTTAACTTATTAGATCAAAGTTGTTTTTTTTTTTTTCTTCTGTAAATTAAACTCTAACCAATGATAGTAGGTAATTGATCCGCGTGCATATCAAGTATAATGCTTCCTTTTGAAATGAAATTTCGTAATTCAAGTAATGAATGTAATGATAATGTAGCAACATGTGGTTTACTCCAACGGCCACCACTTTCAACATCTTCTTCAAATTTAACCCATCTAGAATAGATTGACATGCAAGTGTGCATGTTGATCTTAGATAAACAATATGATAAATATTTGTAGGTTTACCGAGCAGTTTCTTTCCAACCGTGATCAACAGAATCACCAGTTTCACTTGATTTTTCTGCAACAGTTACTAACTCATCTAATTCAATGAATAAATCATGTGGTTTATGTTCCTCATCGTCCTCTTCTTGATCTTCATCGCCAAGTAAAAATTGAACGCGTGCACTGGGACTTTCTTCATAAAAAAATAGACAGCTACTTTATTACATTTTTTAAAAATTAGAAAAGTATCTAGGTTACGAAGATAAGCTTGATCATTATTAGTTTCATGCGATGGCATCGATTTGAATGTTACATCGGTTGATTCTAGAGGTGGTCGTGGTCGACGATGACGTCTACGACGTCGTTCACCAGGATTGTGTCCAGTTAAACTTGGTTGATGATATATTGATTTATGTCGTTCTAAGAAAAATCAAAATTTAAGTATGATAGTACAAATACAAAAGCTAAACTGAAAAAACAAAATAGTTGCATGGGCATACTGACCATCCTCGCCAATTATTTGTCTAGCTTCATTTCGTCGAAAATCAGATATAGGACAATTCACCGTTGATGATGGATCCGATCTTAAAAGATCTCGATCAGTTGGTAATGGTGGATACGTTGAAAATTCGTCGAGCGGCTGTGTCATATTTTCTTTGCTCTCGTTTTACTTTGTTTTTTTTTTGTATATAAAAAACAACTGAACAAAAATAGAAATAAAATCTATTCAAAACATAGATACATTGAACTATAGATATGAATCTATATACATGACATAAGACAACAATAGTTTATGTACATAATACATTGATAATTAACAAAGTTTGACCTTAATTAAGAGAACGCATGTATATATATATATAAACTAGCTTGACAAACGGCTAAGAAAGTCTTCATTTTGCAGTAGCGTAAACAGTCTTTATACTACAACGAGAATTATGCGTCAAAATGACTGCCACTGGTTATGTCGAGCAAAGAAACAATGAAGGAGTAATGCATTGACATGCAAAGGTCATTGAGCGGCCTTGACAAGATAAGAATCGAGTAGCTACGCATGCGCATACATTCTATGGCCAGTATTATTCTCGAAAAACTTTCAATTTATGAAATACTTCGATAAATAAAAATTAAAAAAAATAACAAGAACGACTATTGATCAAGCATACACGTAAGAAAAGGAATGAATGAATTCATGATTACATATTCATCGTAAAGTAAATAAGCTACCAGGTGAAAAAACATATAAACGCTAAGTCCGTATTTTGTTTAATTTTTAATGATGACGAATGACGAATGAATTTTTTGTTCGAGAATTCTATCAAATAACAGTTAATAAAGATATATTTCTCAAAACTCAAGGTTTCATTAACTCTATTTCACATATTGTTGAGCCACAAGATTAATTATTATTTTATGTAAATAATCTCGAAGTCTTATTACGTCATATGTTTACTTGTTGGCAAACATATATGATAAGTTGAATGCAAAGATCTTGCTCACGAACTAACAAGCGTCCGTAAAGGTTTTTTTCTTTTTTTTTTATTGTACCTAATCATTAAATAGAATCCTTACGGACTAAATAGTAGTCGTACGTAAGCATATTTAGCAAGTATAATGTTAGAAAGAAAAAAAGATGAATAACAAACATTAGTATTGAGATGTGTTGGAAATTAAATGTGACACGAGGAGGCGCAACACATTGTACTATCCTGTTTGGAGTCTTTCCGATTATTGTCTCTCACCAATCATCAACATATCCTAGTTATTTTTTTTTTTGCTATTTCTTTTTCCTTTTCTTTCTCGTCATATTGCATTCGTGCTGTATATAAGAAGAGAAAAAGAGACGACATCGGCTACAGCTTCTTAGAAAATCCACATCGTTTTCTCTCGTTTCTTTTTCTTCTCATCTTTCTGATTCTCTCCTTGCATTCTTTTTTTTACTGTTCTCGGCCAATTTTTGTTCTATTAATAATGACGTTAGTTCATAGAAGGCTTGAAACGAAGAAAAGAACAAGATATTTCAGAAGGTTCATTACTACTTAAATCTAATCATACAACTTACACTCTATCGTCGATCGTATTTTGGTTCTATTCACAGGTTCTTTTCTTATGTTGAAATAACAATCTTTGAAATAGACATCTGAAACAAAATTAATATCACTTTTGTTTTTTATCTCATAGATTCTAAAGAAATATTTTATTCTACTATCTTAGAAACGGATGGTCTCCACAATCGACGAAGTCAATTACGATTGATACTCAATCTTACGATGAGAAAGAAGAAGAAAAATTCTTCGTCGATTCAAAATCATATTCACTAAACGAAAACAGAAAAAAGAAAGGAAAAGATAAATAAAGAATATAGAAGTACGTTAGAAATATGCTGTCGTGTAGACATATCTATGAGTAATACTTGTTCGATGAGTTTACTCATTGAAAAATGAAAAATAATGATACTCAGATGAATCAATTAGTAGTCTTACTGATGTTGCTGACAACTCAGAAAGAAAATCGATTGCGTGTAATCAATCGTGCTGCGTATTTATGGAAAGTAAAAAGGGAGAAAAAAAAATGTCTGATTCTTTTTCGTGTTGGATTTAAAAAAAAATACTTTCGAGTGTAAACTACTTATAATCGAAGTGAAAGAATTCCGTTAAAATAAAATATACTTAACTCAGTCCCATGGCGATTGATAAGTAAATAATATACTTCGCTTTAACCTTCAATCAGTACCCATCCTAGTAAGACGACAACAACAACACAAAGTGCACTGAGTTTTTCATTCTTGCTATCTCAGTATATAAGATGAAAACATAGTAATGACATACATTTGTAAATTTCACCTTTTTATGTACCGACAAAGAAATGAGCTCAACTATTTCACACTTCTCCGTGCTCTTTTACTCACAACAATATTTTTTCAGAATCCGTCTACGTCCTCGTCGACATTCATGTTCAGATGTATTGTACACACTTACGATTGATGTTTTTCTTTTTTTTTTTTCTCATTTGGAGATGTTGGAAAAAAAGGGTTGAATATATAGACATTGTTAATGGTATTAATTTAGTAGCAATAATAAAATTATCATATGTTCATAGTCACGATTCGTCGAAATTCGTTAGATTTTTCTATTTTGATTATCTGCTTATATATATATATATGTAATACGGGATATATGTGCCTCTTATGATGAGTAGTAATCTATCGTTCGTAATAATATATGAATAATGTTCACTAGAAAAGAGAGGAAAAAAAAACGTATCAGACATTTGTATTAGTTCGATGCCAGCATAACATGAGGGCAAGTATGAGACTACTGTTGTTTGTCAAAATAGTTTTTTTTTCTCTCTCTCTCTGTCTTTCCTTCTTCTCGTTTTTTTTTCTTCTTCTTCTCTATTTATAGTTGTTCTTTAGAGTTTAGATGCGATAGACAGAAGAGAGAGCACTGGTATGAATGGTCGTGCGCGTATCACTATTGGAAAGAAATAAAACATTGCTTACTCGTTCTTATAAATACTTAGCTATGTGGCTACTTCTATTTATAGAATAGATTTTGACTATCCTATTATTCTGTATCAGTTATATAGTCTTTAAATTGTTAATTGTTACCTTTGTTCAATGAGTAGAGGAGTCGATCTATAGGTATTCGTTGTTTGTTTCCATTATGTGTTCTGTTATTTCGGGGAATAGTATTGATATTGTTTAATGAAAAACGTATGCTCGTAACAGGATAAAAAGAATAGCAAAAGAAAGCGAGAGAAAAGAAGAAAAAAAAAGGGAGAAGATTGCATTATCAGTAATAACTTCTTTGCTCGTAAGCAAAACAAAACAAAAACTTGAGTCGCATTAATGTTGTTGAATCGAAGTCTGTTTTTGCTTTCTATTTGTTATTTATTGACTTTAAAATTCATCGATGAAGATCTTAATTGATTTCAAAATATTTTTATTTAGAATATTCATTAATTAAAGTTTGTTGTAGGCGATACTTCCGTATCTAATGGAATATAAATAATTATTCAGTCATTTATATAATATATATATATATATATACATGCTACATTTCACTTGATATTTCTCGTATGAGATCATTATTGAAATGCACACGTATCTATAAAAGAATGAAACAACACATAATTTAGTTATTGGAATAACCTACCTATCGAGGATATAAATAATAGAACATAGAATAGTTCTCTATAAACTAGGCCTAAGTATTTTTCGATGTATTTTGTGAGCTCCAAATCCAAAGTTTTATCAATCTACATACTTCAATAGGAAGTCAATTAATTAAATAACATGAAAAGAAATTGCTCATCTCAATAGAAATTTATAACATACATATCACGTCTGTACAATTCAAAAGTATTTCGTGAAAAGATTAATTGTCGTTTTTGATAACATATCTATTCATTTAGAAAGAAATCATTAGACAAGGCTTTGTTCAAGTCGTTGATGATCTTCATGTCAATATTGAGTACGATCCTAAGCGTAAACAATAGATTTGCTTTTGTTTTTATCATAAAAACCGAAGTCTCTCTTGTTGATTTTGAATTGACCAGAATTAGAATC
Organism: Rotaria macrura; assembly: GCA_900239685.1. Taxonomy (NCBI): domain Eukaryota; kingdom Metazoa; phylum Rotifera; class Eurotatoria; order Philodinida; family Philodinidae; genus Rotaria; species Rotaria macrura. Next base: position 45,739 of record OENT01001197.1, on the reverse strand, counting down.
GTCGAATAATTTCATTGGATTGAATCTTCTTTTCTTTACTAATAGAGAAAAAAAAATGTCATTGTAAAATGACAAGAATTTCACGACGTGAAACGTAGAGATAAGAAAAGCACCTTACTAGTCTTTACCAAATAATTAAATATTCATTTTCTATACACTCGAGTTGATTTTAATTCTTGTGACAATGTTTCTTATCGTCGAAGTTCTGTTTCTATGACATCAATTTTATTAAATATGTCTCTCTTAGAACACACTCGTTGTGTATGAACGACATGAATTACTATGATAGAGCGTCAGTATTTTATTCTCCGGAACGAATGTGAATCGAAAGTAAGCTCAATTAATATTGAATCGATATTAATCTTGATTGTTTGCATCATTTGTCACGTATATAACATATGATAAGTTATTACTATGCAAATGAAAATATAATGTGTTATAGTCTCAAACATGAACACTGATTAATTTAACATGAAAACAAACTGTTTTTCATATGTGATGAATTTTAATAATTTTATTCTTTCATAGAATAATTTAGAATGCAGTTTTTATTAGTTGTTTCGCCTCGTTTAATTCATTTCTAACATTAAATTTAGTATGTTACCAACGTACTCATTCTTCCTTGACCTATGCTTTATATCTACAACGAGAATATAGTCTACGCTTAACATTTGTATGTAAACAGAATAGGAGCAAAACGATGATTAGACAATCTTAATTATATATACACTCTACTAGTTATTAGATCGAATATTTTTTTATGTACATATACGAAATCATTGGAAAATGAAAGGTAATCATGCATAAAAAATGAGTTAAGATATTATTATTATTATTATATTTAGAGAATGTTTAAATTCATAGATGTTTACAAAGTATGATTTAAGTCCAACATATGCTTGTGTCAATAAAATACTGTTTCTATAGTAAGTTATATTTCATCATTCAGTTAATACTAATATGTTGAACAGTAATCGCATTTAATCGAAGAAAATAGATTTCAAAAAAAAGTTTTCTTTATAATATGTTGTTGTTGTTATTTTATTTGGTTCATTGCACTCTAATAAGTCGTCGACAATCGTATAAACGATTATGCTTGGTCGTGTGTGGGTGTCACTCAAGCACAAGAATGTTGATATCGAATCGTTATATAACATAAATAGTCTTTGACATATACCAGAACAATTTCATTATTAAGTATTCTTCTTAGAATTTCATTATTATCTTTCTTACCAGATAACCTCTCGGTAGATAGTTGAAGGGATGTCACGCACTTTCGTGGTTATTATTAAACAGAATCATAACAATTACGCTCTAATTAGTTACGAAGACAGGGAAATAGTATCGTTATTTTTGAGTAAATTATATCGATAATATCTTTAAAGGCTATGAAACTGAGCTTTTTTCTCTAACAAAATCGATGTATTGTAAACGTAATCATTAATTGTATAAAATCATTGACCAGCCATCGTTTAATTTTGGCTATCACTGAAATTAAGCGAATGTTTTTTTGACATTAACTTTAACTTTGGAAAAAAACATTTTGTTGAAACGAGAATTGACTATTCTGTTTTCAAATTTTTCAACTGATATGAGTAGAAAATGTGTTGTTCCATGTTTTTCTCACTTTAGTCATTACTTTTGTTTGTATGTTCATATGAAATTACAAGAGATTTATTCATAAAAAAAAAAAAAAACTTATCACAAGGCACCAAAAGAAACGAAGAAGAACTAACAAGTAGCAATTATTAACGAGAGCAGTCCGCACTTTATTTTATTTTTATTTTTTTTCATATTTCCCTTGTAATCAGTTTTATTTCTGTCTGCTCGTGTTCAATTTTGTTAAAATGAGAAAGACATGAATAAAGGATTACTCGACTTTACTATGAACTCGTTCGAATATGAATATGCTTGAGACAAGTCACAACGAGTCGTTTTGTAAAAGTGTTCATTACTTCTTCTAACAAATTATAGTCATACAACTGTCATCATTTGATGACTACCCACGATAATCATTTTCTTGTTCGTAGAAAATGAGAGGTTTCGATTCGCTTTTGAAATTAGAATTCCATTGATTCGTACTTATACGAGTCGATGTTATTGATTATAAATATGAAAAATAACGACACATTACAATTTTTACTGGTACGACTGTCCTAGATATTCTTTTTTCTTTATCTTCTTGTTCTAAATACTGAGGATTTGTCACTTTCTATTGTCGCATTTGTCTTATGACTGTTTACTATTATGGCACACTCGAAAAGTCATTTTTTCTCGCTCGAAGCATAAATGACAGCATCACGGCTGCTACTGACATTTCAGAGGTTGCTGCTATTCAGAACAAGAAGATAGACACTGTAAAAAAAAAAGTGACGAACATCTTTTACAATGTATGATGAAAAAACAACATGGAAAGCAAAAGTATATTTTTTTTTTAAAATAAAATTTTTAACACACACTAAAAAACATACGAATCAATATTTTCTTTTTCGTTATCATTTTCGAGGTAGATTAATTGTATAATTCCATACATATATGATTACATGAATATTCAATTTTTCTTGGTTACAATTATTGTTTAGTCGTGCGATGAAACTTGAAGAATGATAATAATAAATTACAAGATATCATTAGTAATTCTAATAGTAATATTAAAAATTAAATCATTGTCATAGACATGAAAGTTCTACAACGTTTTCCATTGGCAATAATTTTTTTTTCATGTTGGTGATTTCAACAATGACACAAATGAAATTATCTTATCATTCAATGTACGTGTTACAATCGAAATATGTAATTGGAAAGAGTTATAGATGCGTTTGAGAAATCAAAACGACTTAGTCTAGTAGCAATAATTCTAAATCAATCACTTCGAATAAACACAATCTGGACTATGGACATCAACTAGACACGTACATCAAGAATACTTGTATGTGACTTTCATACACTGATATAACATTTATAAGATTAATCATCTATCACATAGATACTCAATCCTGTTTCTTATTTGAAAGTCATGGTTATTTTCAACGATGATAATATAGATAAAGAAGGTTATCATGAATTCATACATCAGCGATTGTCAATAGGTTTTAGTATTTGTTGCAATACAAATTTAAAGACAAAAGAAAAACTTATCAGTCTACTACGAATTGTATCATGATGATTTCCCGTGCATTGTTATTCGTTTAAACAATAAGGGTTTTTCAAATATGTTCAATCTATATCATTAAAATGTTTACAAATTTTTTTTTTTTGCAAATCCAATCAATCGATTGATTCTTCTATTGATTTCGTTTTATTCAAGTAAAACATATTCATTTAATGCTGTTTTTCTCATGTGATACATAAGATGACATCAAATTTCTTTTCGTTTTTTTGTTTGTCACAATTATTTTGATACGATCAAATTACAAGAATTTCTAGATATTTTATATTCGTCTAATCTGATTAGAATCTCAATTTAAGAAGATCATAACAAATTTAGAAATAGATTTTAATCTAATTATAAATATCTATAATATTCAATTAAGAATTGTTCCAGTCAATGAAATTTGTTAGTTTAAGTCACCCCCCCCCTCCCTCAGAAAAAGTCGATTTTCGTCAAGAAAATGAAAATTAAGATAACACCATGAGGTGATAGCTCATGTTCTGCTCTTTCAGAATCACTATAGTTTCTTTTTCCAAAGACAATTTTTGACCGAAATTTTTAGTGATCTTTGAGAGGTCCTCTATGTCAAAAACGAGGTCTTTGATCTCTAATTACTGATTAATTAATTAATTAATTAAGCGCTCAGCGTGTGCAGAATTAAAAGTTACGTAGGACGTGATAGTTCAGTTTCCTCAAAAACCGCGTAAAAATTGTAGAAAATTTAAAAAAACAGCAAAACATTTTCGAAAAAATGTTTTTATGTTTCTCTCAAAATCATGTTTTTTCATTTTCCATCCTAGTTATTTTGCCTTCAACTATGTTTTTTCGAAAAATTGCTTTTACCATTCGATAGGGCATGCAAAGACGCAGGGCATCTCGTGCATCGATTTTTGAAAAAGCTTTTTTTTTATGTCCAAAAAAGATCGCCTACAGAATTCACTTGCAGTTTTTTGACCTTTTTTCAAGGACTTTGAGTTGTGGAAACTTTTTTGGTCATAAAAAAAAGCTTTTTCAAAAATCGGAGCACGAGATGCCCTGCGTCTTTGCTTGCTCTATCGAATGGTAAAAAAAATTTTTCGAAAAAACATAGGTGAAGGCAAAATAACTAGATCATTTTTAACCAGTGTTCACTTTATAACTTCCTTAAACTTGCATATTTCGGGCTGAAATTTTTATCGTAGGCTACCCGCTTCAGTCCTAACATATCCGGAAAATTTCAGTCGATTTGGACTTTCTTTGACGAAAATCGACTTTTAAGGGGGGACGGGGAGGGCTTAAATTTGTTAAAAGAACAAGAAACTTGTTGGAAACAACATCCGATTGGCGTATTCAACTATTACAATAGAAATTTCCATCTCAACAAGGCTACGACTAATGCTATTCACAATGGATTACTTGATATGTTATTAAATAAGTTCGTGTACTCAAATACGAACGATTTATTCTTTTCTTCTATTTCTATAGGGTCAGTAAATAGATAGTCTACAATAGATATTATAAATGATTAATAGTAGCGTCTACGTCGAGTTACTTCGTTTAATCTGTTGGAAATTGTGCTAATCGGCCTTCTGAATAAGAAACTATTGAAATATAAGCTTAAGTAATAATAAACGATAGAAGTTCTTTTACAGATGATATTTCATCTATTTTCAGATTTTATTGTTGAGAACAAGTCTTTGATCTATTTCTTTTTCTTTGTATTGCACTCAATACAAAGAGTATTGAAGTAAAAATTTTACATGAAAACATAAAACAATACAGTAAGCATTCTCTCGGCAATGAATAAATTATTGTGAATATTTTAAACGTTCTTAATTTATAATATTTTGAAAAAAAAGCAAACCAAATCTAATCATCATCAATATTCATTCTTTGTCTTCGAACAAGTTCTCGATATATTCCATTTTCAATCATCATCAACTCTTCATGTGTACCCTGTTCCATTAAATGACCTTTGTGTATAACAAATATTCTATCACATCGTTCGATTGTACATAAACGATGTGCTGATATGAGAACAGTTCGATATTGTTGTTTATCATGTCTATAATATAATGCATCTTGAATCTAGATGAAAATCATCAAAGAATATTTCTTTTAGAGAAAATTTATTAGAAAAAAACATTTACCAATCGTTCATTAACAGGATCCAATGCTGATGTTGCTTCATCTAACATGAGTATGTTAGGCGTACGAATAATAGCTCGAGCAATTGATACACGTTGTTTTTGGCCACCTATTAGGAAGAAGAAAAAAAACTACTGATAGAATGTAATATAGAACTACATTTACGTTGTCAGTTTTTCGAAAAGTTTCTATTTTAAATATGATCATTTTAAAACATGATTAAAATAGAGAACTCAAATTGATTAAATTTTATTTAGAATTTTTACAAGTTCGAAGCCTTTGCTTTGATAGTAGACGGAGGGTTTCCTTAGGAGAAAAAAAACAAATGTATATCCTAGAAATTATTTATAGACAACAGATCTATTTAATTACTGAAAGCTTCATGTCACGAAGAACATTTTTTGACAAGTTTTTAATTTTGTTAGAAATTCATCTAGTGGAATTCTTTAGTTATGTCATACTGTTAATATAATAATTAACTCGGCACTAGTAGTCTATCGACGAATAGACATAAGCTTATTCTATTTATGAGTTAAAACATGAAACTATTCTCATATCAGAAGATACGTTGTATTTAAGAAAATTCTTGCATAGATAAAAGCAGTAAGTTCAACCTGACAAATGACCACCACGTTGGCCACATTTAGTTTCATAACCGTTGGCAAGTTCCGTTATAAATTCATGTGCATAAGCTTCTCGTGCTGCCTCAGTCATTGCTATTTCATCATTATTATTCAAAGCATAGGCAATATTTTCTTGTATAGTTCTATTGAATAAAATTGGTTCTTGTCCAACCATAGCCATTTTTGTATGAAGATATTTATGATCATATTCATGAATTTCTCGACCGTCAATTAATATTTGTCCTTGAGTAGGATCATAAAAACGTTCAAGTAAATTAATACATGTTGATTTTCCTAGAAATTGACATGAAAATGTTTAGAACAAATCGAAACTAAAAACGTTTCTACTACCAGAACCAGACGGTCCAACAAAAGCACATGTTTGACCTGATTTTATTTTAAATGACAAATTCTAATAGAAGTAAATGAACAAGAAATTTTTTTTGTCGTTTTTATTTAGAAATGACTATCATACTTGAATAGCATATTCTTCAGGTCTTGCTGGGTAAACTAGTGAAACATTATGAAATTCGATGTCACCTTGTAATTCGGTTGGTTGTAAAACACCACTTGGTTTTTGTACTGGCCGACGATCTATATAATCAAACACTGATTGACTTGCACCAGCTGCCGTCATGAGTGATGTATAAATTTGTGAAATATCCTATGAAATAATTCATAGGAATATCCAAAAGTTTTTATAAATTTCATCTATTTACACTTAAAATTCCGCCAAGTGTTAATTGATAAATAATAAATGCCAATAGGTCAGGTCCAGTGACATGATTATCACGTACAAGTTTTGCTCCATAAGAAAGCATAATAATACTCATAAAAAGTTGAGCTAACTAATAAAAATAACAAGACAAGAATTTATCGATGAAGAACATCTATCTAATAGAGATGAATAGGATTGACATCATGAAAGTAGTATGTATTTGAATTCGAACTTCGAAAACATCTTAGTCATGAACTAAATAAAGAGGAGAAAAACGAGCCTGAAAGGATTATTTTCGATACAATACAAGTAAAATTTGAAATATTTTTCGCTAAGTATAAAATGAAATTAAGAAAATTTAATATCATCTATGTCCACTGGTGCATCGACAGTTGAACCTTCATTGATGTATAAGGCAATATACAGAATCAATATCTACCCAAGTACGTAGATGAAATTTGAAAATGCTGTAAACCTGCCACTTATCCGAAATGAATGAGTATTCGCAAATATCTAATATGATGTCTAGCTTAGAATTTGTCGCATGTTTCGAGGATAACTTTATGGAGCATCCAGTTTGAAACAATTGACGCTGTGCTCCTTGGTTCTCAAATTCGATGTGAATTTGTTTTTTCGAGATTGAAGCATCAGCTACCTCGAACGAACAACTCATCAGCAGGCTGGCACACAGCTATTCAAGTAGTGTGATCCATGATCTATTTTCACGATAAAATTGCACATTAATTTTGTTTAGCCCTCAGCACGAGAAAACCTATCAATCTGTGAATCTACCGAAGACTTGAAAATCGGTCAGCACTCGAATTCGATTGTGGCTGAACAGTTGCAAGCTGGGGTTGCTAAATTAAATGAATGTAAAAACTTCGGACTTAAAACTCCGAGAGTTATGTGTACTTCAAAACGTGAATGAGACAAATCAGTCATTCTAGAATGTGTGCACTGGTAAACCTTTTTGGTGGCCATCTGAGACATATCTAGGCATTTGGTTTCTGGATGCAGTTTTTGTGCATTTTCAGGCGATGTTTTGTTAGAAAGCTACGATTTGGTTCAAAACTAATATCAGATTCGGAATCAGCGTTAAATACTGAGTCGATTTGGATACGTTGTTGATAATTCTGAGCAGAAAAGTTTTTTTTGAAAAAATCCCTGTACCCCACCTCACGGATTGTTTGGTGAAAAACGACAATTTTTTCAATAACTCAGCCATTTCTCGACGGATCCTTCTCATCTTCGAACTCGACCGAGATATTGATAAGACAATTCTGTGCACAAAATTTCAGTTCAATCGAACGTATTTGTAAAGTGTTATCGTGTAAACGGCCGGCCGGACACACTGACCGATTCTAGAGTGTATACGAGTTGTTGGATGAACAATTACAACAACTAGTTTCGTCTTTTCATCTGATACTAGGAAAATTGTATTTTAAAAGAGCGCGAACTCTGTTCTATTTTTTAAATGAATGTTAACTCGATTCAATCAAGTTATTTTCTTGTGCTTTTTCAATTGTTCTTTAAATCAGGCTCAACTGTCGTATCACCATGTCCACTACGTTCAAATGAAGTTCGTCTGATTCATCACTATGTTGTACATGCATGTTGTTGAACCAAAGGTTCTATACACACGCCGAACACAATTCGATGATTTCGCTTATCTTATGTGAGATATTGTATTTTTACATGGAACTTCTAAATCAGTATCATGATCTATTCCGAAAAAAATGCCAGTATATATAATTTTCGAGTCTCCTAACACTACTCGATGAGGATAATTTCTTGTTAGTATATCAGAACTGAAAATGAATAAAATGATCTAAAACGTTCACAATGAAATATTCTAGATAAAGTCTAGTTCGATGTGAAATTTCAAATTTCAGTTTCGACAATGACTTTCTCGTAGTACTCACACGATGCTAACTATATGACTTATTGCAAAACGAAATTAAATTTTTCGAGAATTCTGACGATAATTAGTTCAAAATCTGAACGTTTACTAACCAAAATATTTAATGTCATCATATTTCTGCACGATATACGAATTGTACGCGATTTCACAAAACGGTAAATACTGATGAATATCTAATATCGAATCAATTATCAAACTTTTGGAATAAATTAACATGAATTTTGCAAAGTTAGCTAAAAACGAAACAGTCTCACACTCAAATAACATCATTCAAGACAAATTTATTCAGTCTTATATATGATTTCTTTCATGTATGATACTAATAAGTCATCATGTTCAGTCTAGTTCAATATTTCTTGTAAACTACATATCATATTTAGAATAATATTCTACTGTAAAATATATTTGATCAGATCATTCAATAGATTTCAAAACGACAGCTTACATCAACAAACCATCTTTGTGCTGCAGTTAAAATTGCTTGTATTACAGAGACTTGATATGATTGTTGAAGAATCTGTTCAAATCGTTTCAATTCTTCATCTTCATTTCCAAAACTTCGAACTGTTCGAATAGTTTGAATCGTTTCTTCAGCTATTTCAAATGCTTCTGCAGATAAATTTTGAACTTTCTCCGATATACGTCTATGTGCATTACCACTGATCTTTGCAACAATTAAAATAAGAGGAGCACCAATAAGACAGGCAATGGTTAAATGAAGACTTAATTTAATCATCATAATCAATGTACCAACTAGTAAAAACAAAAAGAACAATTCATAAATAGAATTTTCTTGCTTAGAATACATACTAAAACGAACAAATGCACCAATACATTGTGCAATATTATTAGCCACTATTGAACTCATGATTTGTGTATCATGATTAAGACGAGAAAGTAATTTTCCACTTTCATGTGTGTCAAAAAAGCCAATTTCTTGTTTCAAATACGATTGAAATAATTTTGTTCGTAAACGTATATTCAGACGTGAGATGCATAGAGAAAAGATGCCCATACGAAATCCGCCGAGAAAACCACTGAAAAAAAAAGAAACAGGAATATTTGATTTTGTTTCATTTATTAGATTTTTTATATACCCAGAAAAATTCACTACAATGAACATAATTAAATTATGTTGAAATTGCATCCATGCATCTTTAAATGCAACACTTGATAATAATCGTCCAGTATATAATGGTACGAAAACTTCAGCTAAAAATTATTAAAAATTTTCGATTTTTTTTCCCCCCGATAGATAACTATTGAATAGTACTTGCATAATGCTGCGCCTAATAAAAATATTGTTCCACATGTAATTATTTTCCAGTCGGAAAGACTATATCGAAAGAGGCGTTTAAGTATAATATATTCATCGTTACGTTTCGACTGTTGTTCTATACAACAAAAAGACAAAAGAATGCATTAGATTTAAAAAACTTTTCCAAGTTTACTTTCTTAAAAATCATTTTTGAAATGTTAATCGTACGATAGATCTCAACATGTTGCTATCACTTAACAGATTGTTGAATTATATAGTATGAAAGTAATTGATTTCACGGATTGTTTGATCAAAATATCGGAAAAATTTAGTTTTGAATATAGACACATTCATTCACATACCTTCATGAAAACTATGTTAGTTTTTAAGAAGTAAATAGAATTGTGTTTCTTTTTTTGGTCTCAATCTATCCTACGATATAGTTGAAGATGAAATGGTAGAGTTTGACACTTAAATCTTTATCGGTTCTTTGAAAACAAAACGTCATGGTAACCAGCATGTCTTCCACTGATATGAGATTTTATGAAAAGAGTGAAAAAAATATTAAAATGAATCGTTGACTTATAACAAACATTTACAAGGTATGAAGATATTTTCTCAGATTATTTATGATTTAATGAAGTCGACATGAAGAGTATATGTCATAGTCAACATTGACTCATCGATAGAAGAACTTATTTTTCGTCGATCGCTCTAACTTTTAACTTTATCAATATTTATTTTTAATACACATAAATTTTTATCCATCTATCTATCTCTATCTGTATGTATATTAAAAGAGATATTTTGTTGTCAATTCATGAATCATAATCTTCTTGAATTGTTTTGTTTTTATTACTATTTATTTACGTGATTTACTTTTCAAATGAAATATAATTTCGTTCAATATCCATGTCTCGCTGCAATATGCAGACAAAAAAAAGAGGATTCAACCCATTGTAGTATCATCATTCATGCGAAAAACAACTCGCAAAAGTCACGCATGCATGTACACATTAACCCTTACCAGCCGGATGGTACCAAATGGGCACATTTGAAACTGTTTTATCAAAAACTGTTTCAAACTTGTGTTAAATATCGTTCTGATAGAATGATAATTAAGGGTAACGATCCTACCATTTGTTCACCTTTCATTCCAAATAAATGTATTTTGCTTTCTCAACGTAGCATCATGAGAATTGAGAACAATGGGGAATCCCAACAGTCTGATCTATCGCTGTTTCGAACATCTAATAAAATTCGATGTTCGAAGCACCGACTGCAAAGCTTTTGTTGATAGATTGTCGGTTTTCGTCACTACTAATGACAGTGTTTCAATAGTGAATCATACAAGAAAAAAAGAAGAATGTTACCTTATGGCCACATCCGGCCGTAACAGTACAAAAATATAAAACAATTGATCTTTTTTTCTACTTAAAGGAGTTTGACAGTTTATACTTTTTCTTAATCAATTCCTTGAAATTAGAAGAAAGATTATGTTTCTACCTATTCCTCAACTTAGTTATCCTAAGAATATTGTGAAACATCACGGAAGTATACAAAATTTCCCTGTTCTCTTGAGATAAGACTGAGAATTTAGAGAATCTTTAGGAGTTTTCGAAGCATCTAGCAGTGATTCTCAATGGTATAATACAATCTAGTTCGAAAACTTCCAGAATTTCTCTAAATTCTGAGTCTTATTGCAAGAAAACATGCAAATTTTGTATAGTTCCTTGACGTTTCACGATATTTTAGCGATAACTGAGTTGAGGAATTGAGAGAAGAGGTAGAAACAAAATCTTTGTTCTAGTTTCAAGGTATGAGTTAAGAAAAAGTATAAACCATCAAACTCCTTTAGGTAGAAAAAAGATTAATTTTTTCACATGTTTGTACTGTTTCCGCCGTATGTGACCAAAAAGTAACATCAAGTGGTTTTGTGACGCACCATCTTCCCGGAAACGATACTAGATGTTCGATATCTACGCAGTGACTCAAGTCTAAATACAATGGAGAAGATTTCTCTGCACTCGCTCTTCTGGTAGCCGGCTGGTACATCGGAATGATCGAAGTGAGATTTATTTCCGAGTTAAACTGTAAAACAGAGAAGAGCTAAAGTAGTACGACTTTAGCATACTTATTTTTTCTGTACTCAAAAAGTAAGTACACTCTAGAATCTGTCAGTATGTCCGGCCGTCCGTTGACACGAAAACTCTTTACAAATACATTCGATTGAGCTGAAATTTTGTACACAGATTTGTCTCATGAATATCTCGATCGAGTTTGAAGATGAGAAGGATCCGGCAAGAAATGGCTGAGTTATCGAAAAAACTGTTATTATTGGCCAAACAATCCTTGAGGGGGGGGGGGTACAGGGATTTTTTCATAAAAGAACGTTTTTGCTCAGAACTATTCCCAACATATATAAATCGACTCAGTTTTTAACGCTGATTCCGAATCTGATATTAGTTTTGAACCAAATCGTAGCTTTCTAACAAAACATCGCCTGAAAATGCACAAAAACTGCACCCAGAAACCAAATGCCTCGATATGTCTCAGATGGCCACCAAAAAGGTTTACCAGTGCACACATTCTAGAATGACTGATTTATCTCATTCACATTTTGAAGTACACATAACTCTCGGAGTTTTAAGTCCGACGTTTTCACATTTATATTTAAATTTCCACAAAAATCTTAAATAAAATATGAAAACTTCATACTAACCATGAGTATTCGTAGAATGAAATACTTCACGCCACATATATTGTAGAAAACTAAAATCTTCTCGTTCTACACGTCGAATCCATAAGTAAACAAAAAGTGGCATGGATACTTGTGCTATTATGTATAATATTGATGCAAATGTAAATGAAAAATTTACATAATACATAATAAATGCTTGTTCTACACTTGCAATAGTAACAAATACATTTTTAAATCGAATCCAAAATGTTTTTGTTGCATTATTATGATGATTAATATTTTCATCATAATTATCATATATGATGCGATAGGAAAGTGCAATTAATATTCCAATTATTCGTATCACAGCAAATAAAATCAGTATATTATTTGATAAACTTAAATATAAATCAATTAAAATTGTAAATACAATGCCCAAGAAAATAAAAGTTATTCGACGATTCATTTCCATCTAAAAAATACCACACCTAATTAGTATGAGTATTATTTTTATCACCAAAAAAAGAAGAAAACGCTGGAATGAGAAAAAAGATTTCAAAAGATGTTATTAATGAATAAATTGTGATTGACGTAAGCGTAGATGCATTGCATTTCGTATTGAACTCAAACTATTTCGTTCAACAGGTTTACCAAAACCTATAAACCAAATAGAAACGACTATACCGATAAGACAGAGAACATTTTTTAAAATGATAAATATTGTTAATAGATAACTATTCGATGACGAATCCCCGTTAAATGAGACTAATATAAAAGTAAGTAAAAATACTCCAAGAGTAAAAAATATACGATCACGTTGTAAACGTTGAATAGATTGTTCAACGATAATACAAGCAGATCGAAGACTATTTCGTGTATCTTCGTTAATGATTTCAATATTATTAAGTGATATTGGTGTTTTTATGGCAATAGTTTCATCAATTTCAAATAAAGCATAAATAGCTAAATGATCTGAATAATGAAGTCCATTAAGATTATTTGGAACTTTGTGTAATGTTGGATAAGCTTCAATACATTTCATATTATCTAGAATTAATCATAAAACAAAACTAAGATATTGAAAATATACAATTGAAAATCATCACAAACCATTTCGTGCACGATAGAGAATATAATCAATACGTTCGCCTTCACCTTGATACGGATGAGGATGAACATAAGGATTATCAAGTAAATCACATGTTCGACCACTATTACCGACAGTTGGATCAAAAACATCCTAAAGATTATTATTAGTATGATTTTATTCGTTTCATTGTTATTTACTTTATTAATACGTTGATGAAATGAATCATGTAAATTAAGAATATTTTGAATAAGTTTAAAACCTAAATCCTGACTTGTCAAATTCAGATCTCCTAAAAGAATTGTTATATCAGTTGTATCGGCCGATGAAGTACTTTCAATAAATTGTATCAATTCATATGCTTGACATATTCGATGTCCTAAATAAATATCTTTCGGGATAACATGATGATAATTAGCATGTAAATGTGTATTGTATACATTAACAACATGTCCATTGACAAGAATCTTACATAGACCAATTAATTTACCACAAAACCAATCACCATGTTGAATTTTATGTGGAAAACCTACATAGAAAAAAGTTCGTCATCAATAACTTTTATGATGATCTAGACAGTTAGAACTTGACTCATACAATAAACACTGACTATGGCTATCATACAAGTTAATTGCTTTTTTGAATGTATTTCTTGGAATTCGAGCTAATATTAAAACTATAATCAGATAGAATAAAATCATCCAAAACACGGCCACCTTATGTTAAATCGTCTTTCAGCTCAATTCAACATACATCGATGTAAAAATCTTTAGTATTTTTATTCCTATGTCAGTCACTTTGTTTCCTGTACAATAAGAAAAAACATGATTCTGAAAGAAGACAAACACCATCCACATGACGATTAGAAAAGATAAAAATGCAGCAAAATAATGTTTTCCCAATAATGATTATTTAATTTTTTTAAACATAGTGCATAATCTATAATTTGATGGAAAAAGATATATTTCGACATAAGTGGAAGTTTTCGATTAAGAGAATTAATAAGGAGACGTTTTCTTGACACTAACCTTACTCTACTTGTATACGTATAGGAAATGAATTTGAATAAATTTTCATATCATCAATATCGACAGTGACAAACTTCATCAATCGTTAACTGCAATTTGAGTTTAACGAAGAGTACTGTTTGCATACTGAACATAATCTATCTTTATTTTTTTTACAGGAAGGTTCAGTCATACTATATTTCTGATAAACCTTATCAAATGCAGGTACCGTAACCCAGCGTTGTGTATTCGAGCCTTAACACTATCTTTTGTTTACATTCATTTCCTTATTTTCTCTAATGATTTCTTCATCGGATGCATGATTTTACAGTGAACAACTTGCAGTACTTTTCATATTCTTTAAATATAATTAGTGTCTGTCATAACCATGTTACTCATGTTTTCCACGACAGCAGGTCTTGATCTTGACCAAAATTCTTTAAAAGGCTTTGACTATGACACTGTGATAATTGGCCAAGAACAGTTACGGTTACTAAATAATTCATATTATTGCATATCTATGTTAAGTGCATTAGATTTTAAATCAGTAAATAATATCATATTTTGTGGAACTCACATATATTTTCGAAGAAAATAGTAAGTGGAAGTTTAAGAGTGAGAATTTTGATGCTCCCCCCCCCCTCCATTACAGACAAGGTCACTGAGCCCAGACGCCCCCATAGGGGGTTCCAGGTGCCCCCCCCCCAGGGGTTTTCAGACGCCACCCCTAGGGGGTACCACCCCCCATCATAGTGGGTACCCACACACCCTCCCCATTACATACCAATGAAACTAGCGCATGAATCCATTACAGACCTAGCAACCAATATTCTATTATCGTGATATATCACAACATTATTTCCCGCTTCTTCAAATGTTTCTAAGAAAAATGGAAACTAACGAGTGAATAGCAGCAATGAAAACGAAAAATAATGCGCCTATCAGAGAAAGACGATGCGAAACCGTTCGTCATATTATATTTTCTGTGTTTTCTATTAGCATATGAAGCTATAGATTTGTGAGTTCCACATTTCAGCCCCAATGGGGCTGCGCTAACTAGCTTTTTTAACTTATTCGCGCAACATGTAAAATAAAATGACATATTTTTGCCGGTTTTACTAGTCGGATCGATGTATCGAGTCTTCGCCAAAATATATAAGCGATGTTCATCGACTAAGAAAAAAGGTCATCATTCGTAATGGACTAGAAAAAATGACCGTGACTGTGATCCATAGGAAAACTGGAGAAATTGATATTTGTGAGTAGTCACACAAAGTTGGTTACGTCGAACACTAATCATAACCTTTAGGTTGAAGTTAGATGAAAGAATAGTTCTTACATCCATAACAACTGTTCTGCATGATACAAGGAAAACCAAAGAAAAGGGGAACTGAATCACAACGTTATTCGATCTTTACTCTTATCATTAGATGCACTATTTTGAGAAGCATTACTATATCAATTACTGATCGTTTCATTTAATTTATCGATCAAACTACGCATTCAATTGCTATCAGAAGGATCAATTTTATGCTTGTGTGTTAACAATGAAAACAATTACGATTTCGACTTTATGATACATTTGAATAGAGATGATTGATTATAGAATATGAATGCAACCTAGTCTCAATGAATATGAAAAATAGATTTATTTTGCCAAAGATAATTCAACATACTATACGTTATTTTCTTCTAATAGTTGAATTTGAAAATGTGATTGTAAATCATTTCTTGTAACTATCCGATGATCTCTAATCATGTCATTTTCTCAAAACAGAAAACTGGGCGACAAGCATTTTTGACTTTCTTACATTTAACCTATAGAACATTGAGTTTTTTTCTTTTTTGAGAAAATACAATAAATATATGAAAAATAAATTGCAACTCAGACATCGATGCACAAAATTTTGATAGAAATTCGATAATGTTGTCTGAGAAAAATGTAAGCTTATGCCATATACGTCACTTTCCCACGTCATATTGAGAATGATCTTTTATTCTGACCTACAACTAACTTTCTTTCATAAGATACGCCCATACTATATAATATCGATGTAATTAACCTCGATCTCAAACATTTTAATGTGCATTTGAAAAATATATTTGTTTATCATTTTGTTACTTGATAATTTCCTTCTCTTTTTTTTACTGATTAGTACTTTTAGGCAATATCATAGAATTATTCTACATTATGAAATAAAATAAACATCTTAGAAATTGTTAATATTTTAAATCATCAGTCTATATTATATTGATACGAAGAACTAATTGATGTAATAGATCTACATTAAAAATTTCGATTATCTTTTATTTATCACATTGAAAATTTTTATTGAATTTTTCAAATGAACATATTAATCTTACAAATTGGTATTTACTATGAATAAGAAAGATAATCATCACACAGAGACCTTTCTAACAAAAGATTCAATCAAACCAACAAAAGAGACAGCCTGCATGAATGAGACACAAAAGAAAGATGATATCTAAATTAGGACTAGAATTCATGTGAATTCATACAGATAGAGTACGCGTAATTGAAGCTTATCAACATACACATATTTCATATTATAAAGAATATAATCGGGTTTTTTTTTAACGAGTAGATATTGTCATTCAGATTTGCTTACATACCGTTTAGCGTATAACGATGTTCATAAACACTAATAATGGGATATTTTGAAAAAATACAACATCCTGAACCGACGAGACCGCTTAAAAAATAATAACTATAAGGATAAATAGTTTTTAATTGATCACACAAATGAATATAATCTGTTTTACTCCAAACCTATACGTATTAAAACGAAAACAGGAAAAATGACGTTTTTCAAATTAAATATATATGGTATAGTGCTTTATTTTACTTCTTGTAATCCAACAATATCATAGTTAGTAGTAGTATGTTTCAAGTGTTCGATTAATGCTTGAATGCGTTCCGGAATATATTTCGAAATGTAATGAACGCCCCAGATATTAAGAGTGAGTATACGCAATTGCATATTAGGTATTTTTTTTTTCTTATGGCTTTTACTTTAGTCTAGAATATGCAAAAATAACAAATATGTTTTTTTTTCATGGTTGATCGATTTTTTTTTATGTGTGTATAGTACGACGTCGTCTTCGAGTAGAATCTTCATCACTCTCTTTTGAGTTCGAATTTATTGAAATCAAAAAAAAAAAAGGACAAACATAAAAGAACAACAAGAAGAAGAAGAAGAAGAAAAAAATAATAATAAATGTTTGTTGTTTTCAACTGGAGTTGTCTTTTGTTGTTGTTTTATCAACACCTCCCTTCTCGGTTTTCTTATCCGTAGCTGCTATTAGATTTGTACTTGTTGTCACGTTATCGGCTTTTTCGGCATCAGAATTTTGAATTTTATTCATAATTAAATTGTGTAAAGCAATTATCGAACGAATTAATGATGAAAGATAAACAAGTAACATCTCATCATTTGTTTTAACATAAATTGATTTAATTAAATCTTGTTGTGTTACATCTGGCAATAGATTAAATATATCTTGAATATGGGATAAGATTTGATGATTTAATGGTAATTTATTTGCTAACAATTTATCAAGATAAGCCCGAACGTCATATAAACTTTTTGTTAAACCTTTAAGACCCATTAATTGATTTGTTATACGTTGAGAAAGTGTACCCACTGTAGCATTACGAATATCACTAAAATGAAAATTATATTTAACCGATTATTTAACGAGATTTATGAAAATACTTGTAAAATAGATTTGGAATGATCTATCTCTAATTACATGATTTTTGAAAGAGTTACTTGAAATATGAATTGAATCGCTACGTAGAGAAGTCAATGTGAAACAGTTCTCGAAGCAATCCTCTCGATTGTGATGGTCTACATCAAAATAGTCATAGGATAATCAAAACTAAATATTTATCATGGATTCGACAATATGACGAAGTCAATATATTATTCTATATCAGTCAACTGTGGCAGTGCAAAGGAGAATATAAATAATGTATCATGCTTATCTGTGACTGCTCACAAAAGGTGCTTTCATGTCAATTATTATTTGGATTATTGAAAATTCCTGTTAAAATCAGTGAATAAATAAGTGTGAAAACGTCGGACTTAAAAGTCCGAGAGTTATGTGTATTTCAAAATGTGAATGAGACAAATCAGTCATTCTAGAATGTGTGCACTGGTAAATCTTTTTGGGAAACTCCAAAACTAGTGGCCATCTGAGACATATCTAGGCATTTTCAGGGGATGTTTTGTTAGAAAGCTACGATTTGGTTCAAAACTAATATCATATTTGGAATCAGCGTTAAAAACTGAGTCGATTGTGGATAATTCTGAGAAAAAAATGTTTTTTTTGAAAACATCCCTGTACACCCCCCCAGGGATTATTTGGTGAAAAATGACAATTTTTTCGATAACTCAGCCATTTCTTGCCGGATCCTTCTCATCTTCGAACTCGACCGAGATATTGATATTTCAGCTCAATCGAATGTATTTGTAAAGAGTTATCGTGTAAACGGACGGCCGGCCGGACACACTGACCGATTGTAGAGTGTACTCACTTTTTGGGTACACAAAAACAACACAGAAAATCAATCAACTTTTGTTGTAGAAAAAAATATACGCGAAGATGAGAACGAGTATTCTATCTCCCTGCCAATTTTGTTACTTTTCTTGACTGATCGGTTATACTTATGTAATTTTACAAAAAGGTTTAAAACGAGTATATTTTCATTCAACAAATACAAATGAATAAGTACGTGCATGAATATCCAAGTCTGTTTTTTAGAAACACTTTCTCTCTAAAGATTTTCAATTCGATGTACATAATGCAAGAGAAATGATACTTTGATCTATCCGTGTGTGTGTAAAAGAGTTAAATATTTTTGAAGTTTCTGCTCAAACACAACATATGTCAATTGTTTTCTATATCACGAAGTTTTTTCAAAATAACAATGATAAATCTACACTGTCAACTGGAAAATAGTGTATATGTTTACTTCACCTACCGAAGAAGATGTTCCACACCGACTTCTTCAGCTTCCTCGGCACCAATTTCCGAAGGTAAGTGTTCAAACGTTTTTGAGGCTGGACTGCCGTCCTGAATTTAAAAAAAAACGAAGATGTTTCTCTATCAAAAAACGACTTTTGTTCGTTTTCGTGTCTTACATCATGAATTTCTTCCACAGCAATATACGCTTCCGTAGGTAAACCTAAATCCTTTGGCTTAGCATCAACTATGACAAGTACTGAATCAGGTTGATATTCTCGAATTAATTCATTGACCGATATATCATTGCGATGTAACTTGGGACCTGTATGATACCAACCAACGATACGTTCACGTGCTAGAAAAAAAAAGAGAAGAAAACTTTCGATTCAAATATTTCTTTCTCCATCTTTCTGTTGGTGTGTATTACCATTAACTTTTCTAAACATCGCGTACATATTTTCCAAATATTCGTGATCGAGAAACCAAACTTCTTTTTCTTTCTCTTCTTCATCAAATGGTACTAAAATTGTATTGAGAAAAATAAGTCAATTCTTTGTTTGAAAATACTTTTTACTGACAAGCGAAACTATTTGAAACATCGAGTATTTTATTCGTAAGTGAACCAAGTAAAACACCAACAACACGTTGTGAATTTCCTATTTTACCCATACGATTGAAATGATCCACAACACTTAATAGTACAAGTGGATGAACGACAACTTTTTCAATTTTATTCAATGGTGATAGTGTTATAGGTTGATTTTTATCTGTTGATAGATTGTTTTCATTAGGAATTTGTCCATCACCGATCGATTTAGCCGATGCTGTTGTTGCTGGAGGAGACATTGATGTATCTGAAAAGTTAATATAGAAAAAAAACAAAACACAAAACCTTTCTTCATATCGATGTTGCTCTGCTTCTTTTATTTTATTTGATTCAACTATACTTGTTGATTTCTATCTAAGAAACAAATGATATTCGATCGACATAGATGTCAGATGAATATTGTACTCAACTTTTCCATTGGATAGACTTGTGCGCCAATAACAGAGCTTATCTTTGTGTTAAATTTTTTTTTCTTTCATTATACGCCAAATTTTTTTCCCCTTGTATCTTAAGTTGGGGATTTAATATCATGTCGATGTCATCGAAAGCGGCTGATATTCTTCTTGAAACTGGTAGTTCATTTAAACGGATAGCTGAACTAACCATGGAATTAGTTGATCCGAATTCATCCAATCGTTTATCGACCACATCGTCATCATCAACACAAAAGATGCCGATCGATTCAACTGAATTAAGACGTCTTCGTGATGCACTTAATCGTTTTTCATCGGATCTTGATGCCGTTTCACAACGTATACATACTAATCGTGAAGCTGCTACGGCTCCACAAGAAGTTGAAAGATTGATGAGTTTAAATTTAAGTGAAAATAACAATGAACAACAAATCAAATCGGAAGAAACATCTGTATCGAATGATAATCAAGCAGCTGTACCTATGACTGTTTAAAATTGCTATTCTACTTGTATTTGTGATCTTTTTTTGTTTTTG
Source organism: Rotaria macrura (assembly GCA_900239685.1). Lineage (NCBI taxonomy): Eukaryota > Metazoa > Rotifera > Eurotatoria > Philodinida > Philodinidae > Rotaria > Rotaria macrura. Next base: position 24,619 of record OENT01001197.1, on the reverse strand, counting down.
TTTAACAAAAAACAAATGAATTGATGTTTGTACATTTAAATGCAATTGTATCTTTCATTATTAACAAATCGTACATATGAAAAATGTCTGTTTTTCTAGAAAGCTGCTCATTAGGGAAGTCTATACCATTTAAAGTCATATAATCGTGATGAGTAAACTTGCAAGCATAAGATATTAGAGAACATTTGTCCAGAATTATGTTGGTTTCAATTAATTTTTATTTTTCTTATTCAGAATGAATTATTTTTGAAGATTTCAAAACAAAGATATTTTATGAATAGACTCAAATAGGATGATTTCCTACAGCAGACTAATGTTTCTATAAATTATTGAAAGTGTGTTGAAAACATTTTTGTTTTAGTATCTTGTACGAATCTAAATGGAAAGCGTTGAATTTAGAACTTTTTTTGTTTCCCGAAGTTCTATAGAAATGTCTTGTTCAGGAGAAATAGTTATCATTCTTTACGAATAAGACATCGATTCGAATCATGATGTAGTTCAGTGCGTCGTTCGGATAGTTTCTCGTCGGCGAAGTGTGAAATCTATAAGTATACGATTATTGTATAATTGCGTATTCAACGGATCCTGATAATGAAAACAACATCCATTAGTTATCATAAAAGTTTGCTCAAACAGCTGTATGGTAATGTCACGTCTTTAAACAAGACTCTGTGCCATTCAGGAAGATAGAATCTTCGAAATTCATATTCTATCTATTGATAGGTTTCTTTTTTTCTTCAAATTCAAGCATGTATAATGTGCTTGAATAGTAGAGAACTTGTTTCCTTGAACTTTGTAGACATGACGAGCTTCGAATAACATAACAATTTTTTCGTTTGAACCGTGAATGATCTCTCATACATTAGTATTCTTTGTTGTTCGTATGCTTAAGTATAGGGTAGACGAACGGCATTCGTAATCTGATAATATCAATTGTAATGTTATTGCAGTATCTCCCTCATAACATCACTTCGTAAATAGAATCTAACAGAAGTTATAGTAAATATATTTAGAATTATTCGTTAGCTACATATTTGTGTATCGTCTTTCGATGCTTCTAGCATTTCTGGTTGAATCTACAGAAAAATATTTGATCAATTAACAATATTCATTGATGAAGGTAGTAGGTTTTTTGACAATGCATGTTCTATTGTTCGCAGTCTACGGTAATAACCATTGCATTCAAATTGATGATAGAACACAATATGTAAATATTTTGCAGTCTCTTACGCAGAAACAATAATGAAAAAAAAAGGAAACGATGATATAAGCAGCATTGAGAATGAACGTAACAATGTTTGTCAATAGCAATCGGAGTCTATTTTTCTATCAAAGATCTTATTTAAGATAAAAATAAATCAGTATCATAAAGTAAATTTGTTTGAGCCAATGAAAAGAAGAGATTTTGAACTGGATTACAACACTCTTCTCTACGTTCAGCTCTTCATTAATCGACGTGCAGAACAATTTGTTCGAGTCACTTAACATCAATCAATGGTTCTATATGTCCTTATTTCTATGATTTCAACATATAAATCATTGTCTATAAATACAAAATAATATGAAATACATAAATGTTCTCCTGTGATTATCTTGTTATAGTTTTAATAATTGATGGCATAGGATTACTATTGCATTCTGTTAGTTGTTTCGAAATTAGAATTCACTCGAGTATCATATAATCCATCGAAAGATATCAAAATTAATGAAAAAAAAAGGTTAATGTCAATAGTTTGCAACTAATCTTGATGATTCTTTAGATTAAAATAGATAAGATTTTCATAGTACACTATTCCAATCAGTTATAAGAAAAAGCACGAATCATCATTCATACTCTTCAACAGAGTTTTTTCTTTTTTGAACAAGTCGAAATTTAATAGTAAAATTCTAGAAAATTAATCTCATTTTTTAGAATGGATAATACACGTTCGTCTTTACCAAATGTTGACCGAGCTAATTCAACACTATTTAAACGTTATCTTGAAGAGCAACATAAATCAGTTATTAAATCTAATAGTTATCAACAAGTATCGTATCCCATCAATTCCACCATACAGATCACTCATATACATCAACAACAACAAGAAAGTTATCCATCAAAACTAAATAATAATCAAAACAATGTTTCCAAACGCAGATATTCTAATGGACGAAAATTATCGATCGATTCATCGAAGCAACGTACATCACATGCAAATCGATTTATGAAACGTTTTCAACGTCAGTACAAGACTCGTGATACAATAAACAATATGCAAAAACATGGTTAGTTAGAAGAAGAAAATCAATTTAATATATTTCATTATAAAGAAATAATATTTTTCTTAGATGGACGACCTCGTTTTGAATTTCATGAACCATCAACAACAAAACCAACAGAAACCAATCGAGAAACTAATTGTACATGTCTTATTTCATCTGATCGAACCGGAGTCGATCATCATCATCATCATCATCATGCGTCTTCAGCAAAGCCATTACCAGTACCACGTCTTTCATTAAATGAAATCTTTCATTCGTCTTCACAACATCGAAGACAACCAATTGCAATGCCACCGCCACCACCACTACCACAGCCATTATCACCTAAACCTAGACGATCTCCATTACCTAAGTTATCACCCACGATGGATAAATGTATACGATCTGATGGTAATGTTTTACATCACCGTTAATATTGTTGTATAAATAGATATTGATATTTATATTAGATATCGTTTCCACAACAACATATCCAGTAGGAAATAACTCCCTTCGATCACCATTAGTCGAACTCACAACAATAGTAAATACGGGAAGTGAAACTACGTTACTTCTCGATCCTCCAACAATCGACATATCAAACGAAAATTGGCCAATAATTAATGATCTTCTACAAGAACTATCGATTGCGATGCATGATAAACTGAGTGTTGATATGCAATTAGAAATAGAAGAATCATTGGCACAGCGTATTTATGATTGTATTGTTGATCAAGATGATGAACATGAAAATGATACGAAATCTTATTCAACAACAACTAATGATTCATCTTCCTTATCAACAGTACAACCACAATTGATATCTCGAGAATCTAATGATCTACCATCGTCACCTCTAAGTACAATGAGTAGAGAGCCAATCGATAATCGAGAAAGACGTAAAAAGAATCTTGTTTTGTTTTTAATCCTTCAAGCAATCAAGTTAACGTTAAGTTAATTTAGATTTTCATCCAGTTCATGAACAACAGGTGTCAATTGATAATCTACTTGATCGAAGTTCGATATAGCTCTATGCTAAAGAGATTTTACTTTTTTTTCTTTTCTTGTAGATCCACACTCAACTCCGTTTAATCGTACAAATCAACAAATGCAAAATGGTAATATGAATGGTTTTTTTTTAGTCTAAAGTTCCACTGAAAAGTAGAATGATTAATTGGTTCTAAAATTTTGTAATCATTTCATGACTAGATAGATAGAAAATGATTCATGTACCTATTTCCAAAAATCGTCATTGTTCTCATTCATCTTAGTAAATATTACACGTCTCTGTGTGCCATGTCAATTTGTTCAAGTATCGAAATATGCTATGTATTTTTACGGAATATTATTCGTACTAAATTTAAAATTCTCGTACTCATCTATATGATAATGCGTTTGTCTTCATTCGAAATTTTTAATAGATATGGTGGTGTTCACTCAAAATAACTTTTAGATTCTATAAAAATCAATCGAAAACGAATGCTGAAAAATTGTATTCTATTAAAATGGGTATGTTTAGTCATGTCCTTTTGTGGAACTCACATATATTTTCAAAGAAAATTGTGAGTGAAATTTTTGCGGCTCCACACCCCCTCCCCTCCCCTCCCATTACAGGCAAGGTCACTGAGTTCAGACCCCCCAAGGAGGTTCCAGCTGCCCCTCCCCCCGCCAGAGTTTTCAGACACCCCCCATAGGGGAATACCAACACCCCCCCCCCCAATTACATACCAATGAAACTAGCGTATGAATCCATTACAGACCTAGCAACCAGCATTCTATTATCGTGATATATCACAACATTATTTCCCGCTTCTTCAAATGTTTTTAAGAAAAATGGAAACTAACGAGTGAATAGCAGCAATGAAAACGAAAAATAATGCGCCTATCAGAGAAAGACGATGCGAAACCGTTCGTCATATTATATTTTCTGTGTTTTCTATTAGCATATGAAGCTATAGATATGTGAGTTCCACATTTCAGCCCGGACGGGGCTGCGCTAACTAGCTTTTCTCTTCTTTATCAATCGATAAAAGAGCTAACGATAGATACGTCAGTAAATTTGACGCATTCAAAGAACTTTCGTTTCATTAAGCACAGTTCATAAGTATTGTACTAACAGTTGTTGTTTTCTTTTTAATATAGATACTCGGTCACCTTTTGCACAATCCTTATATGAACCGGTGAATCTTTTACGAACAGTTGCAAATGAGAATAATGATGATTTTAATATTTTTCCTTCGTCATTTTCGTTCGAAACTCATCCAAATTTAAATGCAGATTTTACATTATTTCAACAACTAGAAAATCAATCTAAAGGTGAACAAGTAACAATGTCATATCGTAATTCATTACCATTTATAAATCATCTTCTTCCGCCACGAACAACTTCAATAACTGCAAATACTTCAGCATTTAAACCTATTGAACCAGCAAATACACGTGCAACAACATCTTTTGAATTGAAACGACCTCAAGCTATCAATGTTTCAATAGGAACCGATTGGTTCGGGCAAAGTTAAGATTGATAAATAACTAGTATTGTATCGACTCATTTTTCGTTCTCATTTGGTCAGATGACTTCATTGTAAAAATTTTTCCCATAGTTTTTTTTTCTTTCCTTATTGTTTTGTTGAACTCTATTGATGTAATTATTTTATATCATGAATAAATGAAGAAAATAGTCAGATATATTCACTATTCTGAAAATCAATATTTGCGAAAAGTCACTGCTTTAATAAACACTGATGTGTCATGTTGCTTTGGACTATGGACAAAATAATATGAAAGATTCTTTTGATTAACTGAAGATCAGACTATTTCGTTGTTTTATCAACTATTAGTATTAGAATATTGATAATTGAACTAAATGATGAATTCTACCAGATAGAAGTTTAATATTATTCGAACAATAAAAAGATAACCGAGAAATCAAAACAAGACGAATAGACGTTGACCTAATTTCATGTTAACCCCGGTCGATCAAAACGGACCACCTTAAACAGTATCGTAAACGGTCGTTTTTACATCGTTTTCCACGGTTAAACGACCGTTATAAGTCGTACTATGGCGTTTTAACAGGGTCAGTATTACGGCCGTACACGGTCACCGTAAAACCGTCGTAAAGACAGCGTAATACTATCGTATTCTATAGAACATACGACCGTAATACTGACCCATTTAAAACGGGATAGTATGACGCCGTAACGGGCTGTATTTTCATCGTATACGACCGTTTACGGATCGTTCTGTTCGACCCGGTAAGTTGTGGATCATTTACTGGGACTAAATACACAACATTTCATGATTCAATCACAAGTTGTTAGGATTGAAACAAACGACAATATTTAATTGAAAAGACTGACTCATTATCGATTTCATATTATTGGAAATTATCTCATTCGTACAATCTTGTGAAAGAATTATAATGGATTAAGTAGACGGTATCTCTTTATCGAACGATACATTGTTGGTGATGAATGCGTATAGTAACGACGACTGTTAACGGAATAACTTTTTCATGATAAGAACAAGAATTCGAATTTTGCTTTCTTTTTTTATTGTTAAAATTTTATCTTTTGTCAGAAGTTTTTTTTTTAAATTTCATTGATGCGAAATAAACAGAGATTTTGAAATTCGATTTTCCGGGGTTAGTGGAAAAGAGCGAAAATATGATATGATGGACGAACAGAAATATCCGATGATTGAAAAGATGTAGCTACAAAATAGAATCATTTCTGTTCGTATTAATCATTCATCGAATGGCGGCGCACTTTTTTTTCCCAGTAAATCTAGAAAACTTCTTAATATTTACATAGATATATCGTGAAAATGATTTCAAATATAGCTTCTGAAAATAGTTCATTTAACATTCAGACACTTGAGATATCTTTTGCTAAATCGAATTAAGGTAATCCATTAATAATTATTTATTTCAATGTAATAAAAAAATAAACTTGAAAAAAAGATAGGATTATCACTATTAATTGGAAACAAAAAAATAAAGTAACATTTTTCTACATATACTATCAGTATTCTTTTTTCAATCAATAAAACAGCATAAACCATGAGTCACAAGAATTGAAATGGTCACCTCTAATATTTTCTGTTAGCTCGATTAAATTTTCGACGTTTTTCTCTTTCTATTTTTTTCGCTGTTATCCACCAGGACCAATTTTCCGATATCAATCTAGATTTCTATGGAATTTAATATCAATAACAGTGCGAATGGTCTCGTTTATTCATAAATTCTAATGGTTTGTAATAGTTTTCAAGTATTTGAATTACTTGAATTTGTTCCTATTCGACATTTCTCAAGTAAGAACTTAAACGAACGAAACGATTTGATTATTAAGTTAATACTTCAAAGTTTCATCTTGTCGTTCGATATTCTTCAATGATACCGAACAGCAGAATCTTTAGGGTGAGAGTTAAAAATGATATCATACTTCATACCAATCATTAATTAGATCTTTTTAAATAGGAATCAATATACTCCGTTCAAACATTTTAGGATAGATGACCGTTCACATTGAAGAAAACTTAAGTAAGAAATCAATTATTCATATATCATGTTACAATCTAAAAAGCACTTTGACTAGAAGAGTGGTATTGAATCTCTGTCAGAGATGTCCATCGCGGCTGGTACTGTGCCGCTGCCGCGCTGGTACCGCGACGTTATAAATAGTACGATCTACAGCAAGTTCCCTGTTCTCTAATAAAAAATCGATTATATAGCATACAATTCGTACGAATTATTAGGTCAAATATCAGTATATAATGAAATGGACAACAATCATGCATTTATTAGACCTTCAATTGAGTAACGAACATACTGTGAGTAAGCGAGAACACCTGTAAACTTGAAATATTAAATTAAGTAGAAAGCATTGTATGAATAAAATAGAGTATTCTTATTTCGTTTGAATAGCTGATATTTTAGCATTGACAAAGCGAGAGACTATAGCAACTTACAGAAAGCAACTGGCCCTATGGAAACATTATTTGATATGCGCACGAAGTACTTGAGAATCTTGACTAAGAAACTCATGCGCTATAAATAAATCTTGAGGTCTGGCTAGCTGGACGGTATGGAAAAAAGGTTCGCCTGATGTGACTATATAGTAGTAAATGAATGAAACAATATAGATTACAATATTTAAAATAAAATATCTGTCATTTAAAATTCTTACATCTAATAATGATTGAAACATTTTCGTTTGTATAGTTATGTACGTCCATTATAAATGAGGTAGAATATAAATTCTTGAAAATCTAGTAGCATGGTCCTACATCAAGTCATCATGTAATTACGTGATGCCAATGTTCATATATCAGTTATATGATTAAAGAGCAACGAAAATAAACTAATTGAGAAAGGAAAAATTGTTTTGCTTTGAATCAAACTGAAACAATCTACTTACGTATTGTAGGTTCTATAGAAAAAAAAATGAAATTTCAACAGCTGCCGCGCTGCGCCGCGACGATAAAAAAAGAAAATTTGCCGCTGCCGCGCTGCGCCGCCTAAAAAGCTAAAGTTACCGCTGCCGCGGCGCCTAAAAAGCGAAAGTTGCCGCTACCGTCACAGCGGTAGCGGCAGCATCGCTATGGACATCTCTGATCTCTGTGAAGTATAGAATATGTTTTCATCGTCAATATTTCAAAGTCTAATGATCCATTGTCACTCTATGTTTAGTTCTAATGATTAGAATGTCTTCAAATATTTTCTTCTTATATTTGATGATCGATCAGAAGTTGTTATCAGTCGATTTCAATATCAAAAAAATTGTTTCATTTCAAATTTCTTTTTTTTTTCAATGTTTCATTAAGAATGAATTACCTTCGATATTGAAGATATTAACAAAAAAAAACAGCGCGAGCATAGTTTGAATGAACACAAAACAAATAACAAAATGTTAATTTCTACATGCGTATTTATCTTCACTAGTTGAAGATAAAAACAAACAGATAGCATCATGTAGTCTTTAACCATAACAAGAAAAACACATTCAATACTCAAAAAAGGAACAAAAGAAAACAAACTGAAAGTTCTGTGTATTTGTTCTTTCTTTTATTCGGCAGCTGCTGGTGTTGCTCGTTTAGTTTGATAAGCAACTTTTAGTTGTGTATTTTTAAGTGTCAATGTTGGTCCCTGTTTAATAGCAGCAGCAGCTGAATTGTCATCAGAAAATGTTACAAATGCGAAACCAGGTCGAACACCTTTGTTGGTTGCTTTTGCTGCAATTAATTCAACTTTAGTTGCTTTTGGGAAGAGACCTTTTACATCGTCTTCAACAACATGTTCTGGTAATTGACCGACATAAATTGCATTTGTTAAAAGTTGCTTTTCTATAATTGAAAAACAATACTTTATAAAAGAAAACAAAGCGTTGATTATGATTTTAACTAACCAGCTTTTGTATTTTCTTTCTTAGCATTGGCTTTTCCATTGGTTGGTGTTTCCTTTTTATTTGGACTTTCATTAGTTGATGTGTCTTTCTTCTGTTGTTTATTATTTTTATTTGGTGTTTTTTGTTCTTGTTTTTTATTCGATTCATCATTTGCTTTTTTTTGTTGCTTACCACCTTGTGCAAATGCATAAGAAACGTTTACTTTTTCACCACCGATTTGTGTATGAGCACTAAATGCTTCGGTGCAATCAGCTTCCTTTTCGAATGAAACAAAAGCAAATCTAAAAAAAATTCAGATAAAATTTATCGGTAAAACAAAACAAAAAACACATATTAGACTACATACTGGACGACTTTATGAGTTGGACCAACTTTACGTTTTTGCATTTTAACTAATTTTGCCTTTGGATAAAGTGTTTTCAAATCAGATACACTGACACTTTCTTTTATTGAATTGATAAATAATTGTGTTTTATCAAGAGCTTTCTTGGCAGGCGGTGTTGTTGTTTCTTGTTTTGTATTCGGTGTTGATGGTTTAGCTGGTGTTTCTTGTTTTGTGTTTTGTGCTGGTTTAGTGGGCGTTGATGACGGTTTTTGTTTTGACGGAGTTGGAGCTGCGGTTGCTTTTTTCAAAGCAGATTTAATTGGTGCTGCAGGTGGAGATTCTTCATCATCGTCATCGTCTTCGTCATCATCCTAAATGAAAATAATTTGTTTCATTCGTTATGAAATCGATTACATTTGATATCAACATACGTCGTCATCTTCATCGTCGTCCTATCAATAAAAATAATGCAGACGCATGGAATTTAATCAACAACAAGAAAGTTATGCACTTACATCATCTTCAACAGGCGTTGTTTTGGCTGCAGGTTTAGTCTAAATATTGAAATAATTATAGAGAAGACAACGCATATATCATGACTGTTACTTGTTTCGGAGCAGGCGTCGGCTTAGTAGAGGTTTTAGCAGATTTTGGTATTTCTTCTACTTCATCGTCATCGTCGTCATCATCATCGTCGTCGTCATCATCCTAGAAAAGAAAATTCATAATCATAAACAAATCAAGATCTATTAGCTTGTGCTTACCGATTCATCGTCATCAGCAGGCGATGGCTTGGCAGCAAGTTTAGCCTATAATTTCAGATTATGTTATTTGTAAAAACAGAGAAATGTATAAAGCTCACTTGTTTTCCGGTTGCAGGTGATTTACTGACAGGTGATTTGGTTGCAGGCTTCTTCGGCGTCTCTTCTTCATCGTCATCATCATCATCGTCATCATCATCATCATCATCGTCGTCGTCGTCTTCACCAAAATCGAGCTTAAAAAAAATAAATGAAGATTAAAAATTTGCAATATCTACATTTCTGAAACAAGATAAAGCTTTGATATATATGCTTGGAATACTTTTTAATCGAATTGAATTCAATGAAAAAAGAATTCAAAACAGTAGTTCGACGATTTTCAGATCAATAAGGTTAGGGGTGAATTTGAAATTTTTCTTTGTCAAACTGTAAAGTATCGGAAACATCTTCGTTAGAAGATTTTCTAATGCAAAATTGTTTTCATTTTACGAATCTCTGATTTTACCATTTCTACTATATAAGTTTCAGTTCAATACTCATACTTTGTAACAGCATGTATTTACAATAAATCAATACATTTAGCTCGTTTTTATATTTTCTATCTTGATTTTTAATTTTCTCGTTAATAGTAATTTGTTAGTTAACTAACTGTATTTAGTTATGTTCAACAACGAAACTCGACAATATATTTAACTTCGAAAAATAAGTTCGTTTTTATGCCCAGCGCTGTTTTGCACAATATTCAAAATAATTGAACGGGATACTTTGATCTTTTGTTTATAAAATGAAAACAAAATTTCCATACATCTAAACAGGGTCTACTCGTGATCTATAACCTCCTTTCGTACGATAATCTTACTTCATCATCATCATCATCGTCGTCGTCATCATCGTCTGAATCGTCATCTGAGTCATCATCTTGTTTTTTTCCTTTTGTACCGTTTTTATTGGCTGCAGCTGCATTTTTACCAGGAACTGGAACTTCATTCTTCAGTTTTTTTGCTTGTGGACCTAAAACATTTCTTATTGTCTCTTTGTTTCTTTTAGTAATTAATTGATGTTACCCAATTTATCGCTAACATCAAGAGAACGTTTTTGTGTTTCAGCTGCTTTGTTTGAAACTGGTTTATCAGCTACTTTTGTGTTCTTCTGAAGTGAATTATCAACGACAGTTGGTTTTTTCAATTCAGGTTTGCCTTTATTTTTATTCTGAGCAGCTACTGGTGTTGCTTGCTTGACAGGTGTTGATGCAGACTTCTTTGTTTTTGGTGATTTTTCTTCTTCTTCTTCTTCATCCTATTGAATAGAAAATCTTAGTATATCTTACTTAATACAATTCACAACTTACATCATCATCATCATCATCGTCGTCATCATCATCATCGTCTTCATCATCATCATCATCATCGTCGTCTTCGTCGTCATCATCTTTTGCAACATCTTTGCCAGCTAATAATTTAGCGACAGCTTTATCCTAGTGTACAGATTGTAACTAGATTTTTCAATACCATTTGAGAATTTTCCGAACTTACAGATTTTCCACCCGAAACCATTTTTGCAACTGTTTTTTGTAACTTGTTTTCATCTTCTTCGTCTGATTCACTATCATCTTCATCATCATCGTCGTCTTCGTCATCTTCAAACTCCATCTAAATTCATGAACATAGTGTTAATGATTACTATTATTTCGGCAATATGTCACACTTACTGATTCATCATCTTCATCATCATCAGAAGCTGCTGCTTTTTTGCCTTGTGGTTTTACACCATTTTTACTTGCTGCTCCTTTACCGTTGGATGAATCACTTTTAAGTTTTTTCGATTTAGGACCTACACGAATATAGTTGGAAAAGAAAAATTCTTTCAAGAAGCGAAAAACAAACCAGATTGATCATCAGATGATCGTTTTTGTGGTTCAGCACGTTTGTTTTGAAATGCTACTTTAAGTTGTGTACTTTTAAACGTAGCACCTTGTTTAACAGCTGCTGCTGCCGAAGAATCATCAGGAAAAGTGATAAAAGCATGACTACAAAAGAGTAGATGATGAATGTACAAGAATGAAATTCGTAAAAAAGAAGACAAACTAACCCAGGTCGTGTTCCTTCAGCTTGTGTAATGTGAACATTTTTAGCCTTCGGGAAAATTTTTTTTAAATCACTTTCTTGCATATCAGAAGGCAATTGACCAACATAAATACTGTCACTCATGAATTCGCGTTCTAAATAATTAATTAGAAGAATATTTTATCTACGCTAGATTCAATTTTACTTGTTTCGAATGATCTATCACCACTGGGTCTTCCACCACGGCCTCGTTCTTTTCCACCACCGAATGAACCACCACGACTAAAACCGCGACTACCACCTCGACTGCCACCACGGCTGCCACCACGACCACCGAAACCTCCACTTCCTCCACGACTACCGAAACCTACACTTCCACCACGACCTAAAAGTAAATTCAAGCTATTTAGTTGAGAGATTTCAACCAGAAGCCTTCGACATAGATAAGAACACTGTAGATCCTACATTGACTCCTTCGGAAGAGAATATTCGAGATTTGTCATATACTGACCGAGAGATTTTAGTTACAGTAGCATGTATCAGTTCTAATATTTTAACCTTATAAAATTAATATCATGAATGAACACCGAAATGTAACACTAATACAGTAGCTGTTTAAATTATCACTATAATCAAGAAAGATTGTTTGCAAACATTAGTTATCAGAACAACGCTAGGATGATTATCAATACAATTCTTTCTCTCGTGATGAATGTGTTCTGAGGCACTCAACATAACTAGCTGTCTAAACCCAGGTAGTCGACGAAACAAGTAGGATAAACAAAACCGTCATTTGAAGCGGTTTTCTTCACAGCTCATGCTCGATATTGCACTTCAAGTAACAACTCATTCTATTGCGCCATATTAAAACTATGAGTAAGCCTTAGTAGCTGAAACTTTCATAATATGATTACGAATCGTTGATCCGACATTAGAATGGTAAGTCTAATAAATTAGTTTTCGCTCGATCGATAATGATACATGCGGACGAGCGCTTAGTGAATTCTCATAAACTCATTGAAACTATTGTGTGAACTAAATATAAAATTAAACTTCAATTCCAAAGCATGACCATGTTTTAATAACATCTCAGTCAGTCGTCACAAGGAATACTTGTGCCAAGCATTGATTCTTTAAAAAGATCGTTCTAATTTTCTAGCATAAAATAGAACAGATTTCTTGATCATTATCCAACAAAAATGATCTGAGTTTGAAAAACTTTCTTCATGAATGACTGTTGCACATGTAATTACATTTCAGCAATCAGTACAAAGACTAATAAAACCCATTTTTTCTGCATAGATTATCCGAAAAAACTTATCGATTTTCGATCAAGCAACAAATTATTCCAATCAATGACCCGTTGTTTGAAATATTTTTCATCCGCGGAAATAAAAAATCAATCAATCAATCACAAACATTAATTGAATAAAAGTCAATTTTCACAGTGTCGTAATAAATCGAAAAGTTTACCTCCGCCGCCACCTCGACCTCCTCTGAAGCCACCACGACCACGACCACGATCACCACCTCGTGCGTTTTGTCCGAAAACCATTTTCAAATTATGAATGAAAAAAGATGACGATTAATCTAGAATATAAATAAAAATCATAGAAAATTCAATTGGAATCGTAACAGATCTAAACTGATGATTTTCCTTCGAAAAATACAGAAACAACTGTTTCACATGATTTTTCTCTGAATGAATGGGAAAATAGGTTGGCTGAAGAAAAAAACTAGCATTTTAATGAGGTAGTTTTATGCACTTATCTCTAAAACATAATAAAAAGCAATAATATATTTATTAGTATATATTCATCAACCAGAACATTTACTTCAATGAACTTAAAATGATGATTTAGTTAAATGAACATAAATACCATAATAATTCTTCCCAAAAAAGTACTGAAACGCCTTTTTTTTTGGATAGATAGATTTAATACTGGATTAGAATTACATGTCTTATAAGTTACTATAATTATACTAATCTACAAAGAACTGCATGCAAGACCAAGATGTTCTGTGAACAACGATAGAATTATATCGACCGTAGCTATAGCCAATCGTTGAGAAAAACATTTGAAATTGTAAAAAAACGACTGTAAATTTAAGTACGAATAAACGAACGATAAATCCAGGTAAAGTACAAATGACCAATTAAAGTGAAAGAAACCCTCATCATTAGTAAAATTGTTCATGCTGAATAATAATCTTGAAATACTATTTCCCAAACTGTTTGTCTCTCTGTATGTGGAAAAACTTGAAAATTTCTTGAACTATTCGAAAGTTTCAATTTGCAAAAGATATTTTAAGCAAACTGTAGATGTCACTAACGACGAGTAGTGAGTAGTCTATAAATGCAACTATATTTCTAACAGCAAGTACCAAAATGATAACAAAGTATCGAGCATAGACTTTGTCAGAACTATTGACACTTTTCTTTTGATCGTATGGAAACTTCAAACTTACCATTCTTTTTTGCGTTTAGTAGGTCTTTATTTTATGTTGTGATGTGTTTACAATAATCAAATGATATTGTTTGTTAAGATTCTTCTATCTATTTTCTCATTATATGAGTGGTGTTATGACTTACACTATTCCAAATATTATCGCTGATTTGATTAAAAGAGTCTGCTGTGTAATAATGAAAAGCTCTGTCAAATATGTAACAAGATATTTTAAATGAAACTCACAACTATTCCACTTTATATGACATTATGTTATTTCACCATTCCTAAGAGAAATATAAGAGTGCTTGTACGACGCTCATACGCAGTCATATTTATGGAATCAAATTTTTCTCCATCACTATTCAGAAGACGCCAACAAAAAGTTCAGCAAAATAATGAAAAACAATAAAAACATCAGCTAGTGTAGAGATAGAAAATCAATAGTTCGAAATTAAAATAAATCCTCGAAAAATGTTTCACAAAGACAGTTTTCTCAAGCAAATATTCATTGAAATCCATATTACTTCATAAATGAATTGCATCTTAAAATTTCTCACATTGTCAAAAGAGTGTGTCTGTAATAAAAATGTCATATACAAAAAATGTGACTTTCTTCAGTAATGTAATAAAATATTGATACTTGACTTTTTTCTTGAGAGAGTGACAGTTACAACGTCATAGAATAGACGGATTCATATTGACACAGGTGGACAAAGTGAAGTTTGAAAGTTATTGTGTATCCATTTCAAACGTAGCCACCAGGATAAAATACTTTTGACCGTATGGTATGGGAACAGCAATCCATATGAAAGTTTTTACTATTTTTCTAAGTTCGACGGTATAGGACATCTTGCAAATAGTAGCGTAGTTTTAATATATTCATTTTCTCTATCTAAATCTCAGCGAAGCAGTGATCAAATGAGCTCAAATTTTGCAACAAAGTAGCCACATCTGTTTTTTTTAATCTATTGGTCATTTAATTTTTTTTAAGAACTCAAAAATTCATCGAGTTTATGAGTGGTAGTATGAAGTCAATTAGTGTCACTCTAAATAAGTACTATGTTCTCAATAAGAGCCTGTATGAAAAAGTTGTTCCAAACTATAGAGCGATTCAGCGAACGTATACAGAAATATGCATGCGCCACAATGATCGTATCGTATTTTATCAATAAATTCAAAATCATGCGAAATATTAGCTAGAAAACTTGTTTCTTATAAATTGTTCTATCATCCCATAAAAGTTCAGCTAAATGAATTACTCTGCTGATCAGATATATTCTTATTACGTATCCTAACTATCGTTAACAAGTGCTCGAAATAAGTGCACTCACTTAATTGTAGTGTGTGTTGAAATGTTGCCACAAATTAGAACGAATCCATACAAAAAAATACATGTCAACTATCCCTTGTAACGTAATTTAGTCTGAAACTACTGCCCGATCTTAAAACTAAACAACTGATCTGAAAAAAGTTCAATTCAATTCATTCTCTATAACATATCAGCGATTCAGTTATGTATACATCAGAATTCGGCACGGTTCAGAGCTTTTCAAAAATATCTCAGTTTCGGTTCGATTCAGTTCTTAACTAAACTGATGTAAATTTAAATTAATGTCTACATATGAAAATACAATAAACTGAGCAGCAGCAAACGTCGTATTTAGCAATGAAAGTATTCATATATTTTCGACGTAGATTCTTTCTGCAGCTTGTTACCAAGGTTCTGTTTTTGTTCCAACTAGAACTTGAAGAGCACTATCGACTGGTGCAACTAGATTTCTTCTATCTAGTATAGTTATTTGAATAATCATAGAAAGCTAGTATTTTTCTAAGGTTAGAGAAAATGTATCTTTCGGAAGTTAGTTCTTATATGTTCTAATTGAACCACTAAGGAGTGGTCAAGTTAAATATGATCAATCGAATGATAGAAGTTTTAACATATTTCATGAAAATCTGTGAACAGGAATAGATATATATAGTATATTTTTCACGTTCTCTTGTTCCACACTGATGCGTCCGTTTTAACAACATTATCTTGTTGGACGTTCGCGCTAGGTACATGTGTGTCGATATTGATGGCACGCTTCGCTGATTTTCTTTCTTTCTCTGTCTGTTCTCTTTCGATTGTCCAAAAATATGTTCATTTATTTCTCTCTCTCTCGCTCTTCCCCCTTACGTTTACATGTGTGATGTATGAAATTGTTACACTCCGGAAATATGAAATAGCTAATAAACACAGTTGTTTGTGGGGATGCACTGCTGGTCACCGACCACCAGCCACATTGGGGGAAGCATTGATTGCATGCTACAGCTAGGGATGCAACTGTAGTCGATGCACCGTTACCACTGCATCTCAAATTGTGTAGTAGTGGTAGACTAAGCGCAGTCCAGTTTGTAGTTACAGCATACACGTAAAACGAACGTTTTCAATATATAATTTTCTATCTGCCATTGCTGCAGTATTCGTACAGCCATGAAGTATTTTTCTAATGTGAGCAGATCGAGAATTTCGTCTTCGATCCCGTGATATAAAAATAATTGTTTTACGGTGTCAATGAGAGAGATATTACACTCATAGTCAAGATCGATGGAGTATCCGTTCGATTTGCTAGCATTCACTCCAAGAAAAATAATTTTCAAACCAATTGAACAAGATCAAGAGATGATATTTCTGAACTCTTCTGAGAAATTTACTTGATATTCTCGTATCTTTTTAATAGTTGTTTATACTTTCTAGTGCAGAGTTCCGAATGGGATGTGACAATTCCATCACATGGGGCATGTTCGGACGAAACATGGATCGATGGGATGGCATGGCATGAGAGATTCGTCCCATGGGATATTCTATGGATTTTTCGATTATGATATTTTTGTAGAAACGGTGACGTTCGTAGACATTGACGAGAATTAATCTCATTTTTCGTTTTTGTTTTCTATTGACGGTTGTTCTTCGATCAAGTATCCATTCCTGGATCATCAGAATGGGTCCTTTGCTAAAAGAATCTCATGAATCTCCAGCAATGTTTACACTTCCAAAAAGCGAAATTCTGGAAGTTTCGGAAAGTAGGTGTGTCATATTAAGGTTAAGACGTCCTAATCAATCTGACCCTGAATTTATTATCCTGATCATCAGCATTTATTGTTGTTTATTTTTTGTATTTTATCATAACTCAAATTTTTACACCTGGGGTCCCCCTCAGGTATCGGAAGAACATTTTAGTCACCATTCTGTCGCAGGCCCATACATTTCTATTGTGGTACACGTCCTGATTGTAAATATCAACTATTTTTTCAAAAGCACTCAGCTCATAAGAAAGTCAAAAGCACTCTCTGAGAGCCTAAAAGATCGGGTTTTGACTCGGAAATCCATGAAATTTGCTTTATTGTTATTAGTTAATGCGTTTATTCGATGCAGAATAATTTTCTCTATCAGAATATACTAGAACGTCTCAGATATGAACATTGTTTTGCATCAATAAATGCCAAATACCACTACAATCCAAACTTTTTGATGAAAAGAATGACTTTTCAGTCTTCTGAAATTATAGTTTCAAGTCGCGTATCAGTGAGATTTTCTCTCCGAAAATGTAATCTAATGATCTGTTTCTAATAATATCATTTTCAGCTTGAAATTCGATGTCTTTAGTAGTACTTTCCTGTAATTCCTACACTTGATCATAAATTTCCATATTTTTCGACTTATATTCGACGGTTTTCGAGAAGAAGGCTCATCTTTTGACTTTTGAAAATGAGAAATTCAAACCAACACAAAAAACTGAGCCGACTCGTCTTCTTTTCAAATATTTTCTCTGACTTTGATTTGATTTTGAAGATTTCCCTGTGCTACCCCTCAGGGATTGAGGGGATAATGAACTTCGCCATAATAGCAATTTAAACGAATAAAAATATCGTTTTTGTGTTAAAATAGCATTTTGCAGGTCTGGCGCTTTGCTTGCATTTTCCAAAAGGCTTTTTCGTGAAGTTCATTATCCCCTCAATCCCTGAGGGCCCAGGACGAGCATTACGATGGCCGTAAACGATTGTATACGGCGGCGTATGCGATCGTACACAGTCGTATACGTTAGAAAACACGATCGTATACGACCGTATGTCGTCGTATTACTTGACGTCAGAATTACGACCGTGTATCGTCGTGTCGTACATAACGAAACACGACGTTTATACGACCACTGTAAATACTCGTTCACAATCGTATAGAATGTCGTTTGTTATTATACTTCACGTGCGTGCTTCTACCCCCCCCCCTCTTCCGGACTCCAAATAATACGAAAACTAATATTCTGGATGTCCAACCTCATTGCAGGTTCTGATAATTTTTTCTCACTTTTTCGATGATGTATTAGAAAATATGATCGCTTTAATCCATCATGAAAGCCACATGAGAAGTAATGATTGGAACTTCCAGTGAAACTGGACACCCCGATTTACTTACGTCAACCCTCAATCTGTGATTAGTCGTTACAATTAATTTGAAAATAAAAACTCAAATTAATTTTAAAAAATACTTCTTGTTAGATTATTTGTAACAGATAATTTAAAACTAAAAAACAACTATTTAAATACAATAACAACTACCCATCAATGTATCGCAGCGCAGTCTAAACTAAAACATTTTATTACTGTAAATTGTCAGTAAATATTCGATTTATCCACGCGAATAAACTAAAAATTAAAAACAACAGAATAGCTCAAATCATATAATATTTACACTTCTATTAATAGCTGTACATAATCTAAATATAAACAGCAAATTTTTTTTCAAATCAATCAATAGATACCATTCGATTAATCGTAACACATAATCTAAAAACAAACCGATAAAGCAAATTTTTCTAAATTAACACTTACTTACAACCAAGTCAGAGGATATCATTTTTTAAATTATTTCATTTGGCTTTTTCTTTTGCATTATTTTTTATAAGGTATTTCTAAGCCAAATTATATAAAAGTATATGCAGTAGAGAATATGACTAATCGATTGGGAAAGCGTTCCACTTCAAACAGGAATTCTTCACTCCACATAAAGTCGTTACTAACGACTCGTTATAGTAACAGGAAGAGAAGAAAAAGATAAAATAAATCGATCAACGACAGACTGCTCTTGAACATATAATTTAACATAGAAAGCAATTGGTATCTCGTTATATTTTTTCCATTTCTCTTTATGATGATGGATTTCGATCAAGCATTTCTTCTGAAACTGAAAATATATTTCATTGCTCCTGAGAAGGTACTATTTCTACTAGAACTCATCAATGATATAGAGAAGAAAATGATAGATGTCACTCTATATTTTTTGTACTCCCCCGCATGATAGTTGAAATCGCTCAGTAAATGGTAGAAATAGTGGCGGCGCCAGGGTTGGGTTGGGGTGGGCTCAGCCTACCCGCGAGGAAGTTGAGCCCACCCTGAAAATTTTCTAAAGCCCTTGACACAAAGTTTTGTAGCAGCGTCAGAGATGGTTTCGGGTGGGCTCAGCCCACCCTCAAGGAAATTTCTAGACCCACTACTAGGCAGAAATATAATTTTATTGATGTCTCCTGATGTTGGATAGATGTCTCTTTGTGAAGTTAGATATCATTCATTGATATCTAATTGGGAACTCGTAGTAATTCAGTCATTTCTACTAAAAAACATTCCCGAAAGACTTTGCGAGAAGTAATAGATGTCTGCTGGAATTGGATTGTCGTCTTGATTTACGGGGATATTGCCCATCGTGCATCCTGCTATGCACGAGAAAACACACGACTCAAGTACGATCATATACGAATGTCGTTTACGATGGCCGTATTCCATGGTCGTTTACAGCAATCGTGTATCATTGTATTACATCGTATACGATCGTCGTATGCAACCACCGTGTACGGCATTCGTTATTCATCGTATTTGATTGTGTACGGTCGTATGCGATCGTGGACTTTTGACCTGGGGGTAGCACAGGGAAATCTTCAAAATCAAATCAAAGTCAGAGAAAATATTTGAAAAGAAGACGAGTCGGCTCAGTTTTTTGTGTTGGTTTGAATTTCTCATTTTCAAAAGTCAAAAGATGAGCCTTCTTCTCGAAAACCGTCGAATATAAGTCGAAAAATATGGAAATTTATGATCAAGTGTAGGAATTACAGGAAAGTACTACCCATGTCAATCAAAACGGCCACCGTTACAGTATCGTAAACGGTCGTTTTTACATCGTATACCACGATTAAACGACCGTTTTAAGCCGTATTATGGCGTTTTAACAAGGTCAGTATTACGGACGTACACGGACACCGTATATATGCCGGAAAACCCTAGTAAAGACAGCGTAATACTATCGTATTCTATACAACATACGGCCGTATTACTGACCTTGTTAAAACGGGATCATACGACCCCGTAATGGGCCGTGTTTTCATCGTATACGACCGTTTACGGATCGTTCTGTTTGACCTGGGTACTAAAGACATCGAATTTCAAGCTGAAAATGATATCATTAGAAACAGATCATTAAATTACATTTTCGAAAAATAAATCTCACTGGTACGCAACTCAAAACTACCCAGGTCAAAAGTCCCCATCAGAATCCAATAGGATCCTTGAAAAATCCGACGCTTTCCAACAGTCGGATCCGACTGACTGCCGACTGTTGGAAACCATCATTATCCATTAATTTCCGACGACTTCCAGAGTCGGATTTCGTTGGATATCGACAATAAGATCTGATGATATCCTCCCATGTAAAAAAGAATCTGAAAAAATCTGATTATAATCGATTTTTTGGGGATTAGAAATCTATTTTAATGACACTGTTATAATCCTATTTTAATCATTATTTCGATAGAAAAAATTGATTATAATCGATTATTGGAATAATCGATTGCAATAGATTCAAAATTAATCGTTTATAATCAATTTTTTTCTATCGAAATAATGATTAAACTAGGATTATAACAGTGTCATTAAAATAGATTTCTAATCACAAAAAAATCGATTATAATCAGATCCGTTTTTACATGGGTACATCTGTTATTGACTTTCCATCGATTCTAAATCATGTATTCCAGATCATGCCTCTTAATCTATTCTTATCTGTTAATTCATGTCAATCTATTGTTACCTGTTAATCCATTATAATCTGTTCTTACCTGTTAATTCATTTTAATCTATTCCTGCATTCAAGCCATTATAATTTATTATTTTCTTCAAATCAATTTTAATTTATTATCAACATTTTAATCCAATTTAATCATTCGCATCGAAAATATGCGCTGTTCCCGGGATTCGAACACAAAACCCCAATTTTTCAATGATTTTTTTAGATTCCGCATATTCAAATACTTGACTGTGAACCATAATAGCTCTAATATAGTTAAGGTGGAACCCCTATTCAAGTTGTTTCCAATTGAGATGGTGCAATTACATCAGAAATCAATTAAAATGGATTATAGTAGAAAAAAATGATTAAAGTTGATTATTCTGCGTAGTATCTCAGAATTTAGCCATGTAAGAACGGATTTCGCGTATTTAGCGTTATTGACCTAATGGTTGCAGTCTAGCAAGTCTTTTTTCTTGAAATTTTCGTTAGGCTCATTAAGAAATATTCTATAGCTAACGGTTTTCTTTTTCTCCAAGAATTGATTTCAAAGCTGAGTTTCACAGTTGAAGAGCCATCACACACAAAGTGGGTTCGAATACAAAAAAATGAATCGATTTCCGTTTTCTTAGCATTTCTTATAATTCGATGATTATCAAATACTTGATTCAAGAATACATTTAACTCGCTTTGAAAAAAGTTCTTCTCTAAAACAGCACAATCACTAAAATATTTGATGTACATACTAGGGATGGGAAGTTACCTTTACTTGGTAACGGAACGGTTAAGGAAAAGTTACCAGTTACCCGGTAACGGAGTAGCTGGTCCCGTTACCAGTTACTAGGTAACGGAGTAACGGAAAAATATTCTTCCAATAACTACTCTCTAAAAAATAACCGTTTCCCAGAAAACCAACGCAAAAAGGTTTGCGAGGCTCGGAAACCCTTTTCTTACTCTCGGGAACTGTTTCAAGGGTTTCCGAAAGCTNAGCTTTCGGAAACCCTTGAAACAGTTCCCGAGAGTAAGAAAAGGGTTTCCGAGCCTCGCAAACCTTTTTGCGTTGGTTTTCTGGGAAACGGTTATTTTTTAGAGAGTAAGCAGCAAAAGAAATTTTAGAAAAAACACCGGAATTTTATAAAGGTTGATGAAAGTAAGGTATTTCGGAGAAACTAAATATTATGTTCGCTTATTTTTATTCAAATACCTTCCTTGGGCCCAAAAAAATGCACTTCAATATTTTCGAATTCGGATTGCAGATTCGGATTCCCCGTCCCCGATTTACTCTCGTCAACCTTTATAAAAATTCCGTTGTTTTTTCTAAAATTTCTTTTGCTGCTTAGTTATTGGAAGAATATTTTTCCGTTACTACGTTACCAAGTAACTGGTAACGGGACCAGCTACTCCGTTACCGGGTAACTGGTAACTTTTCCGTTACCGTTACCTGGTAACGTAACGGTTCGGTAACTTCCCACCCCTAAGTGCATACACACATTGATACACGTGAAATAGAGCTCAGACGCATCCGAAATCGGCTACCATGTAATCACAACGAAGTAACGATAAAGACTACAGTTACAATACTTTGAGAAAAAACCATTGCAGGAACCACTCATCAAATCAATCAAAAACAATCTCTCTTTCGATTAATTTCTCAACATATATTTCATGAAAATGACTACGAAAGATTATCTTTCCATGGGCTATTTAAATATAATCTACTGAATGGCCTTTAATCAACTATTCTTGCAATTAATCACTTTAATTTTTGCGGACAAGATGGATTTTTATCGATTACTCTTGTAATTGATTAAAATAGATTTGATTTTTAATCGGTTACTTCGATTTCTGTGAGTTAAATAGATTTTAATGGATTATTGGCGCAATCGATTAAAATGGATTTGATTTTTAATCGGTTACTTCGATTTCTGTGAGTTAAATAGATTTTAATGGATTATTGGCGCAATCGATTAAAATGGATTTGATTTTTAATCCGCTAGTTGATTTTCATGGACGAAATGGATTTTAATTGATTATTTACGAAAAAAATCGGAATCGATGTGGTTTTTAATTGATTTAGGGGATTGTTCTGATTAAAATGGATTTTAATTGATTAGAAAACATGAAAATCGGTTTCAATTGAGTATTTCATTGAAATTAATCTGGTATTGATTATAATAATCAATTTTTCTTTGCGAAATCAAATTTAATCAGATTTTTGAACCAATTTTTTTACATGGGCTATTATAGGATCCGACGAAATCCAATGATATCCGGAAATGCGAACATATCAGATCCGACGAAATCTGGTGCTATGAGAGTATCGATAGATACTTTATTTGATCTCTTGAATCTGAGCTACACATTATTTTGCGGTACTTTAGTTTTTTTTCTCTCTTTTATATGATATTATAAATTTTTATGATTTTAGTTTCATTTCAGTTGAATTAATTTTTTCGATTTAATTATATATGTATATTTTATTTTTATATTGAATTATATTATATATTTTTTTAACTTAACTTACTTATAAAATTTCTTTACATATTTAAAATTTTAATTTTTCCCCAGTTTATTCTTTTCATGTACTGATAGGGTTTTATTTTATTTGACTCGATCTTCTTCAACTTACTCACGGCGCCCTCACATATACGCAGTACATACAGTGTGTGCAAATTCAACCAATCAGTATATAGACGTTATTAAAAAGAAGAAAAGAAATTGTCTTTCGTTTTATATTTGATTTTTAGTGTTGCACGATATCCAGAAAAAGTGAGTCTGAAGTATTTCTTGATTTATTCGATTTTATTCGATTTTTAGTTCAATATATTATTTATTTTTTGATAGTTTAAGTTTTAATTTAATTCGTTTTTTTATATTATTTCAGTTATTTGATTTCAATTTTCTTTATTGTTCGCTTTATTCGATTTTCTTTTAGATTGTTACGGCGTCAAATCCATAAATAGTGAGTCGAAACTATTTATTTTATATTTAAATCTTACTGCATTTTATTCTTTTCATTTTAGTTTTATGTTTTATTCTGTTTTGCTTTGCTTCACTATTTTTTGTATTTATTTTAATTTTATTGTTATCGAGTCTGTACAATTCTATTTTATTTATTTCAATTATTTAATTTTTATTCTTTTTATTTAATTTTGGTTTTGTATTTCATTTTACATTTTTTAATAAAAATTATCGTAAACTCTAATGGACTACTTAATTATCAAGCTAATTCCAAGCAAGGAAGGAAGCATGTGTGATGGGCGAAGAGGGGGAGGTCAAACA
>OENT01001196.1:32165-53200 GCA_900239685.1 Rotaria macrura | reverse complement strand
AAGGCTCCTCCTCTGTATTAACTATCTTTTAGCATTACTTCCCTATCGATTCATGTTTACATACCACACCTTCCTTGACTGATCGAGATTTCGTCGAAACCTATATATGGTGATAGAAAGCCATTTGTTCTTTGAGCTGTAAAATAGATCTGAAACGAAGTCCTCATATCAATTATTTACTAACTATTTTCTTTCATAAATACCGCACTTTGTATCCTGATGTGACAGCCACGAATGATACTTTTCGTTCTATCCATCCATTGAAAGGGGTAGTAGTCACAGAATCTATGGTGTCATTATTGCCACCAGCTTCTTTCACTACAGCGATAATCTTTTCAGCCGGAGCACCCATGTAGTAGTAATAAACCAGACATTGCTGACCTACACCATCTATTCCACCAGTAGCTGTTTTCAACTGATACGATCGAAGAATAGCAGTACTTAACTGCACAGCACCATGGTTTCCTGAACGCAATAGAAAGTATTTTTGAAGGAATCCGAACAACTAGTTATACTTAGTTAAACCAACCTGGTCTACATGTGCTATTCAGACTAGTTTCTGTTGGGCAAAATCCTTTATTGCAAAAGTACATATTCCACGTATATGTGCCGACTTGATAGGGTAACTTGCATACTTCTCCGTTATCTGTTGGCTTTACTAAAAACGCATCGATGATTAATATTTAGAAGATATAAAGTGACGCTGAAGAGTTCACTTACAACTTGATGTGACATCTGAAAGAGGCCCATTTGGTACTAAACCAGTCGCGATACCAGTACTGCTAGAGACTGTGATTGTAGACGTGAAACAGTTATTAGTGGTAGTAGCATCATCAAAGTCACACTGGTATATAATTTGTGTGTGAATTCGAAATGCGAAACTGAGGACTAAACGGAATATTGAAGATGGCACACTGGTATAGTTATAGATTTGTAGGAATCTTACCCAGTAGAAAAACGGCTATTAGTTGGTTCATTTTTTTATTTCTTTACGAGAGGCAAAGATTTCGTTTGATTTGTCATATCTTGCGTCGTCATCTTTTTATATGTAAGATAACAAACATCGAATGTTATCTTTGATGAAAATAAAAGACACGATTCTCATCTTGATGTTTACGTACCATCATTAACATCTTTGATTCATCATAGTTAGTCAAAAAAATATTGCGATTTCCTGAAAATCGGTAGTTTCAGATTTAGTGTTCTATTATGAGCTGTATTAAATGAACTAAGGTAGAGTTCTTTATCTTGGTTAATTATCATTTTAGATGAAGAGAAGAATAAAATATTTTGAAGGTTGTTTTTCATTCATGAAATTTATCTTGGTTTTCCTCCTTGTTTTCAAAATAACTGTAGTCTTGAAAATTAGAGAGGAAATGTGATGATGAGAGGAGTATTTTCAAGTTTGCTATGTTAGCTGTTAAAGAATATTATATGCACCTGTAATTTAGAGTCGTCTTTGTTACTTGTATCATGTATATACGATATTGACTCTTTGTGTTGAACCTAACTAAGATGAGTTTACTTATGGATAAAGTTTACTTGCCGACTATTCTCACGAGCTTATGTATAATGTGGCATATTCATGCCTCTTAGTTGATGAATCATGAATAGCTTTATTTTATTTAGATTGCCATCTATTGAATTTGAGAGGCTACCACTTTATCACTTTGTTGTGCAGGTGAAATCCTTCGACAGGTGTTAAAAGGTGCACCTACTAATGAATCATAATGAATAACTTCAATTCTATAAAGGAATAAATGGAAAACCTCGCACTTAAGTCCGAGAGTTATGTGTACTTCAAAAAGTGAATGAGACAAATCAGTCATTCTAGAATGTGTGCAAGGAAGAAGTATCCTGGTAAACCTTTTTGGGCAACTCCAAAACTAGTGATCATCTGAGACATATCTATGCATTTGATTTCTGGATGCAGTTCTTGTGCATTTTCAGACTTTTTCTCAGCCAATGTTTTGTTAGAAAGCAGCAATTTGGTTCAAAACTAATATCAGATTCGGAATCAACGTCAAAGACAGTCGATTTATATACGTTGTGGATAATTCAGAGGAAAAATGTTTTTTTTGAAAAAATCCCGTTACCCCCCCCCCCCTTGGGGGTTGTTTGGTCAATAATGACAATTTTTCGATAACTCGGCCATTTCTTGACGGATCCTTCTCATCTTCGAACTCAACCGAGATATTCATAAATCAATTCTGTGCACAAAACTTCAGCTCAATCGAATGTATTTGTAAAGAGTTATCGTGCAAACGGACGGCGGGACACACTGACCGATTCTTGTGTGTACTCACTTTTTGAGTACACAAAAAGAACACAAAACTACTTGTGCATCTTTGATTTAGCTATATATGTACATGTGAGTAAATAATTCTGTGTAAAACTTTCTATAGTTGCTGAAAGAGATAATTTTTCAAATAGAAGTTCCAAATTCATTTCCCATAGGTACAAATAACATTACAAGTTCAGTAGAAAAAGACTGATGAATATTTTGAATTCGTGGTATGATTCCAATCAATTCTATTTGTCGTTACTTGAGTTATTCCAATCATTGAACACAAATAATATTGGATGAAAATATCAAGTAATTAGTTTTGCAATTTCAATAAATATGACTATTATCCGGCGAAGAAGTGCCATGTTCGATGACAAAATACGTTTTTATCAGAATTTCTGACTGGCATATAGATTTCACTTTATGAGACGTATGAAAATTACGTATTGCTTGCAATATTACAGTCTGTGTTCCTTTAAGACTGGCGTACCCACAAACAACTCTCATTAATTGTATAAGGGCACACAGTTTTTCAATCAATTGACATAAACGAAATAATTAACATATTTATTAAATAAATGAATACAAGAATTTGTTAAATACCATCTGATCTGTATTTGATTTATATTTTCGAGTTGCTTTTATAGAACATGGTAATGCTACTTTAATGACATACCAAAATAAATAGTTTCATAGGGCCCTGTATTTTTTTCTACAGAGCTGGTGCCGTTAGTACGCATGCAATAATCCTAAAAAAAATAATTTCCATTACGCGAATCCACATTAAAAAAATCAACAGATAATGTGCTCACCTACTCAAAGTAAATAATTCTCCTTGTTTACAGCAGTTTGCAAAAAACCTTGGCCACTGACTTTTAACTCTTGTATTTCGCTATCATGAAATTTTGTTAGTAAATGAGACATTATTAGAAAGCCTACGAAGATTAGTGTAGGAAATCATATTTCAAAATTTTATTCGTGCACCGTTAGAAGAAATAACAGCCAAGCATCTATCTTTCATGGAATTCAAAAAATTACCTAGAAAACTTCAGCCTGAATTGTCTATCGAGTTAAGATCAGGCGAATGGATGGCCATTCAAGTCAATTTAAAAAAAACATTAAAATGTAAATGAACTGTTTTGCAACACTACTTTTATGTTTAGGATTGTTATCCTGTTGTAGCGGGCAATGATGTTTGAATTGTTTTGTAGCACCTGATAAAAGATATTGTTTAAGAATGTCGACAAAATAGATGCCGTTAAGATTTGTTCTGAATGTAAGAGAGCTAATAACACGTTTGATACTTATTGGATCCCATGTATGAATCTTTTGACGATTTTTCGACCACCGTCGAACTGCATTTCTAAATAATTGAAAGGTTGATTCATCCATAAATATGTTTCGGTTCCTGTCGTTGTTCTGATGCTTTTTTGCCCAATCAACACGTCGTTGTTTCTGTTCACTCGTTAGCATCGGTGTATTGATTAGTAAAATGTTTCAGTATCCATTATCGTGTAGATGATGAAGGATAGTTGATAGAGACATTAGTGTCTTGCGTGTTTTCGACAATTTTTCTTCGAGTTCTTTGATTATTTCGACGAACGTTTTGGCCAATAGCTATACTATTGGAGCCGACGATTGCACATGGACGGCCGTTACCACATTGACACTTCAGAGACTTCGTTTCTTTCAGGTTTTTTATAGTGTATTTAATCGTTGATAATGGGGTATTTGTTTCAAGATGCATTTAATGAGATGATTGCATACCCTGATTCCAATAATGTACGACGGATATTTGGGCTTTTGATAAAGTCGTTGTCGGAGGCATAAATGGAAAAAAATATCTAAACTGAACTTAAGCAAATAGTTTTAAGTCGATATCTTTACTTTAGAATGTAATGAACTATTTCATAAAAAAAATCAACTTAACAAACAGTAAATCAACAATGAAAGGCATTCGATGAGAGATTCAATTTTAAGCCAAGTGTTTTTGAAAACTACTGTATATTGTAAATTGAAAGTAATCGATCTTTACCTGAAATATCTATTAACTGATCGATACATTTTTTCTTTTACATTTATCTCAAGTGTAGAATTCCCATCTCTCTAGAGAACGAATATAACATTTCATATTTTCAGTTCATCATAACTAACTATTCAATGAACCATTCTTCAAACGTATCATCAGTTTTTATTTTTTGCCTCAGATCTCTGCAGACTTTCTCCAGTCGCCACTATGACTTGTATATTAATTGAAAGAACTGTGAAGAATCAGCAATCAATGGCTGACTCAGACAATATATGTTTATCCTATTTCAAATTGAAATTTTGCAAAATGATTATCTTGAAAAACATCAGTTTTCTGCAAAATCGCCAAAACCGTCGATTGGGTTCCATCGTAAATTAGGAGCACAAAATAAATCCATCGACACACTAGAAGATTCACCGTCTTCTACTCTGTTCTTTTAAAAAGAAGTAGTATTTTTCTATAGTCTCGCCATCGAAATTTAATGTCTTACAAATACATCGTTAGCAAGGGAGTCTATTTCTTTTGTTACACCGGCATAGTATGAGAAAAGAAGCACATAATATCCTGGGATAAAAATGGGAACCTATCTTCAGTTAAAAGCATTCTGAGAACAATACCGTCAATGTGTAGCCTAGTGTTGAGATGCAATGTCTAGTCATATTCGTTTTTCTAAAGAATCATATTAATCACTAGCAATTTGTTAGACATATTCGAGCACGTCACTTATTTTGAAGTTGCAATTATACAGATGGAATTCATTTACGCTGAATTCAAATATTAGTACGATTATTAGTCTGAAGTTAATGTTCATGAACACGATTGTTTACTTTTCGACTGGTTCAAGAAATGCCCTTCAGATCTTAGTAAGGAAGCAGAGACTCGCTTTAATTGAATGATGAAAGAACTTTTTTAGATAAAACTTTTTCTGAATTTCCAGAATAAAATCAAAGGTGATGAGGTTTTGTAATTAATGCAGAACAGAACCTTATCTAATATGATTCTGTTGTACTAAGATCTACTCATCGGTGAAACACGCAAACGTTCACTACATATATGTTCATTAAATTGTATGACAATTAAAGCATTCTTTTTTGAATCGAGGATCCAAAGAATTTTTTTGGCATAGGCTGCGACGTATTACGAAAATTGCATCACGACATGTTTCCAATAAAGAAACGCCTTTTTCATCGGATTATTGCATCCTATTAGTTGTTACGCTAAATTTTTACAATCAGAAACGATGGCGTCATTATGTCGCCGGGAGGCAAGCAATATTAAAAGACGTTTCGACCAACATCAGGAGTTATTTTTTTGTAAATTGATTTTCTATAGTGGGAATGGAGTGATGCGATCTTTCATTGCGTCTAAGGCTTGATGATTTTTTTTCATAAAAGAATGTACAAGACACGCTATAACCATAGTTCTATCTGGAGGAAACTCAGTGTAAAGATATTGGCCATTCAGAATAATCGAAAGCTTTTTCAGTGAAACTTTTCATGTCAAAGTTCAAATATGTGCAGTACATTCATAGGAATCGTCGAACATCGGAAGTATTTCGCGTTAGTCATCGTTCACATAGATTCCATGAACCATAAGGTATAGAGCTTTCACATTGACTAAAATTCTAATTGACGAATTCATTCTATGTCATTTCTGTTATAGCCCATAAAACAAAGTTAATGAAAGTATTCAGCTTATTCATACAAGTTAAAATCAGTCCGATGGTTACGACATGCTTTTACTCGTAAAAAAAACATCAAATTTTACATCAATGCTTGTTTCCTTCCTTCGTTTGGAAATATTCTTCATGATTTCGTAAATGGCAAGCTCTAATCTAAAAGAAAGTTATTCAAATATAAATTTTTCAACTATTATCAGTTTCCTTTAATTTTAAATATAGATCACGATAATCATTCAAATTTACTATTAGTCGTGTCAAACATCAGGCTGTGGGATAGAGTCGATTCTAAGATTGCAAACATTGGGAAAATCTTCGAACTTTTTCTGTTGGATTTCATCTAGTCTCCATTCCTTCCGGTAGGAAGGAATCCACCCACTAAAAATCATCGGACAAAAATCCGAAAAGTTTCCGACCGTAATACTGCTTTCATGCTCAAGTGATTTTCTGCAGAATTCGGTGGCCAGAACGATCGTCTTGGAATGATTCAATGGCAAGTCTTACAAATTGTCTGATAAAGGAAACTAGAATATCCTCATGTCTTTTTTGTATGTTTTAAAAAGCATAACTAGAATTGTTGACTTCATTTTACGCGACGAAAAAAACAAATAATATCAGTTCACAATCTAATCGATCAGTATGATCACGGATCTTTAAATATAAAAATTTTACTTATTCAAACCAGAACTGTCCAGATATTTCAGAAGGGTAAGGAACTGTAAAGCATTCGATTAAAAATGCTATTGTTTTCTGAGTATAAACAAGGGTGAAGAAAGATGTTTTGAATAATCAACTCATCACCCTGAAATAGCTTTTGCTCCGTTTTAGTATGCTATCCGTAGGAGAAAGACAATCAATATCTCGTTAGTGTTTCAATTTATCTAAAACCTAGAAGGAAACTAGCAGGTTCTCCAACATCATAAAAATGGAGATAAATTTTTTTCATCTGGCGATCATCAATGAATTTTCAAAGCTGTAATAATGTTCCAAAGTTTTTATATTTACGACGATGCCATTATGTATTTAATATCTCTGATGAAATTTCTTTTTGTGTATTTTGTGTGAGGCCCATGTAAGAGATCACATTCTATGACGAGATATCGTGTACTAAAAACTACAAAATGATCGATCACGGAGAAAATGGAATCATACTTGATAAATTCACATAATCACTCTAATTAAATTTGGTGTAAGATTATCAGGTTTTCAATAAGATGTGGTACTGCTCTAAGAGATACTTTAAAATAGAATATCTCACTACGAAGATTTCTCATACTTTGCAGACATCTCGAATGCCTGGATGTGTCTCGTCATAATTAATGTGAAGTCTAAATGCATTTCTCTAATATCTTGAATGTATGGTGCATAAATATTTTAAATCCCTTTATTCTCTATACAATAGTCTTAGATCATATTCTTCAGTTTTCTTTTGTCGAGATTTCTCATTGTGCACACAATACTGTTGAATATCTTTGATCGATCTTCATAAAGTAACAAACCAATTCAATGTAACTGAAAATCTTCTTTTATCTTCTTATTTTATTTAAGTTTTTTCTTTCCGTCTCTCTCTTATTCTTTTTTTTTTCTTTCAAAAACAGTGAAGATAGAAAAACAAAAAAAATCCATGAGAGAGTTCAAAAAACAAAGCGATTAATGAAAATAATAATTCTTCGCCTTATTTTGTATCTTTAAGATAAAATCCTTTTCCAATGAAACCATCTTTTGTAGCCAATCGTACAATTGAATCGTCAGCTTCACCCATCATACGGATTGAACCACAAAGTGCATATGTCTGCTTTTTGTTAGATGCTTGACCTGTCTGTTCATCAACTTCGGCAATATCCAGTTGAACAGCAGCGTGATCTTTAGCCGCTATGATTTTATTACTGGCAGCACATTTTCGTGGAACATATAATTCAATTTGTTCAGTTGTTGGGACACCGTCTGTTCCTTGCATTATGATGATTGGTACGAATCAATCAAGTTCACAAGAGATCTGAAATTAAATTAAACAGTTTCAATTAAAATATCATATCGGCATTCGCTCAGTAGATAAGATAAGACGAATGATTTCTTATGAAAAAAAATTCACAATATCGAACTGTATACTACGATGAACTCATTCAATTAAACTATTTGTTCGATCAAAATCCTTAATTTGTTTTCCACCACGAATGTATATATATTCCAGTGGATTCATTTTCCAAAACGAAATACATGTTTTCTCCTGAGATAAAAACAATCGAATGCATGCTACTTGATGAATTATCAAATTATAAAAATCCGAATTAATTTTGGTACTATATCGGGGACGAATTATCCATTTGCTCATATGATATTAACTGTAGTGCACTAAAAGATTGTTTACGTTCATAACATTTCTACTTCAATCATTGTTATGAGTAAATTTCTTTTCATAATCGATAATGTAACAAATCGAAATACTATTCACATTAAGCTATGAATTTTCAAACCAGCGAGTCCGATAATAATTCATCATTTTACTTATTTCAACACGAGAATACTTATAACCAATTACCATTCGTAGTTACATGAGGCCTCTTCTATTTTCTGTATCAATTTCATTTTTCTACAATATAATTCTAAGAAAATAGTCAATATTTAGAAAAATTCTTTTCTTACTTACAAGTAAATCTTACTCTTTTAGATAAATTTTAAAACTAGAGCGACATCTTTCCTTAATGTCGTTATACGACAGAGAACTGTCAGTGCATGCTTCACAGAACAGTTTGACTTCATTCTCAAACAAAAAATCTGTGCTCAAACGGTTTATCGTTGCTTCTTTTCTCTTGCTTTTAAGGATGATTTCGATTTCAAGAATATTTACGGCGAAGAAAAATCTTTTCAATAGATAGATCAAAAAATATATTTGTTGAATCTTTTGACGTGTGCCTGTCTCTTTGAGATTGGACGAGTAGAGTTATAGTGCATATCTCCAACTAATTCATCTAGAATAACTCAATAAACTGTGAAGTATTTATTGTATTATAAACCTTTGAGATACAATACAGTTATATGTAATTTACCTTATATTCTCCGGATATCACAACTATACTCTTGTTTTCTTTCGTTAACTTGTCAAATTTATAATGTTATCGAAGAAAGTTTCACCACAACTGTAAATTTTTCCATTCTCGAAAATATCAAATATGAGTACACTTGATACCGTTTGATTCTCTATTGATTATTGGATATACTGTTCATAATTTGAGATTGAATTCAAAAGATTTGAGAAAGTATTTAAGATCTAATGATAACTTTAAACTATGGCGATTTATTTACGTATTATAGTTAGTGATTACTAATGAAGACAATATAGATTGTCTAACTATGTGTGTACGATCAGAGAACACATAAATATCACTCAACATTAATATTATTCTCTTGTTGTTATTGACTGCCTAATCAGAAATTGGTATTCATACAAATCTAGCGAATATACCGTAGAGATTAAATCTTGTGGTATCGTTTATGTCCGTCAGTTATACTCTAATATAGAACGAAGCTTTTCTTTCATAATAAGATTCCGCATTTGATTCTCGACTTAAATAATTTCTTTATTATCTTAAATGATCTATATTATTTTCTCAAACAGGAATCATACTAGAACCACTTTCCATGGCAAATTCATCTTAAATACACTAGTCAAATAAATTGAGATCAGGACTATTAAGTTGTTCTTAGCTTTGTCAATGAAAGCTGCAACAATAATCTGGACACATTTATCATCTTCAATGATGATTTGTGGTTTAGTTCCGGTTTGTTTGAGAGCACTGTTATCTTTGAAGACCTCAAATCAATACGACACGAAACACCTCTTCAATAGATCGAGCATTACTGACCATATTCTCGTCAAGGGAAACCCAATGGATGGGTTGATTTTGAGTAGAGATAAATTCAAATTCTAACTAATAGAGAAAGCGACCATCTACTAGTTTTGGTATGGATACATCTGATAAGTCGTGCTTCTTGAACGAACATATTGAATCCTATCTGAGTAAACAGGGTAGATAATACGTTAGTTTATATCAGTTGAGAATAGAATGGAGACTGTTAGCATGAAAAGAAAAGTTCTTTTCTATATTGAAATATGACGGACAAACATGTAAGATACAAAGATGTCTATCATCATAGCCTAGTCGTTAGAAAAAAAACCAGTTTGCTTGTTCTACAATGATCGATGCATACTTCGTTTACGACTCAATCTTATCAACTTTTCTGACAGAAATTTTCGAAAAAGACTTCATTCTTTTATTAAACACGAAACTATTGTATATTCTGCTTGTGGGGAAACTGTTTCATATCGTCAAGAAAACAGTTGTCATGTGCAAAAGCATCACACGTTATCCTATATCTCTGCCTTATGAATGACTTCTGGATGACGAATGAGTTCTTCTACATCAGAAGATAACGTTTGATTTTGTAAACTCAGTCTAAAATGTTGTACAGATTTGATAGCATTGAATCTCTTGTATTCGTGCTTGATTTTGACAATTGCATTTGTAATTTCGAACTATAATCGACTTCTTTTGATTTCATCTGTTTTTTCGCTCATATCATCACACTTTTGCATTGAATGATTGATAAAACAATCAATCGTTGACATGGAATCGGCAGTCCATAAATTCTCGAGATCATTAATTATAAACATGATTTTATAATATAATCGTTTTTTTTTTCATCAAATAAGCAAGAATCAGTTTGTTTAGAACTTCTCATAGAATTAATAAAAGCATAAAAGTGATGAGATTGGCCCCACTTAAACTTGATTAATCATTTATTGCGTGAGACAAAACCAGGACGAAAGAAAAAGATATTCTTGGCAATCGTTTTTTTTTCAATTCGTCGATAAATTTCGACCGAATCTTCTATCTTAAATAATGGACAAGAGAAAAAAATTCTTGAAATTTCGATAGAAGACATCGACAACATGAAAACCGATGTATCTAAATATTGAAATATTAAATTGAGCAAATGTGACATTCAATCGGATTTTCTAGTAGTTGAAAACAAGTAATGAATCACATCAATATTGCATATAAACTACCTGATATCAATATCTACTGTTCGAAGCAGATAAAAGAGTAATTTTAGTTTTTAACCAGCAGCAACTCCTTCGTTGAAAATTTTATATTCAAAGAGATTCACTCAGATTCTTCGTTTTTAGGATGGGTTTAGATAATTGAATTTGAAGAAAGCACAGTTCGATTCCATGAATTTCGCCTTGAACAATGTTGAACCTATCGGATTCTATCGATGGAACGATTAGATCAACTATTGTTGCTATATATTACATATCTAGTAGTTTTATGATTCATGATTGTGTAAAATAACATAACTATCGTAGATTAAATTCATGTTGTAATCTTAACCAAGAAAAATTTCACGCGATTGACTACGTCGTTTTTTTATGTTATTTCTGATTCACTCCAGTAATCACTTATAATCCTTCAACTAATAGGAAAACTTATTATGCTTAGAATGGATGATGAATAACACATGCCATATTCTTTTCTTGAATGAGACGTTAGTTCAATTCGAATAGTAATTTTAAAATTTCGATTTATCAGAGTTTTGAATGGCATCAATTGTATTTCGTTAGTCACAAGTAACTTCATAGTGATGGTCAATGTTTTCACAAATTTCAATTGATCGTTCATACACGAAGTAAAGATGAATGTCGACATTTTCTGATTGTGTGTTTACCATTGATGAACAGGAAGGTTATTCGAAAACATGTTTTCAAGTTTGTACTACCTTGATTATTTGTTGATGCATAAGAGAAATCAACAGAATGATAAGAAGCAGGAGATCGGCGTTAAACGGAAGACGACAGGTGCCGCAGTCAGACGTCCAGGTGTGGAATTCAATTAGAAATGATTTGGTAACAAATGAGAAAATCAGCAAAAAAGAAAGTCTTTCAGTTTCCATTAGTAAGTATCTTAGAACGAAGAAAGTATCTAAAGAAGTAAATTCTCTACGTTTGAAAGCATGCCAGTCTTCGAAGCAAAATTCATTAATTTATCCAAGTAAGTTAAGTTTATCTACGAAAAATACACATTTAAGTTTTATCGTAATGTTTTACAAAACGTCGATTGATCTATTATATTTCAACATTGCCAACTATTCAATCTTTAACAGTTCTCAATATTATATTCGCAATTAACAAAAACATGTGAATCGAACACAATTCTAAATGCTACTATTTCTCGTTCATTTATTCGTATTAGATTCCTAGTTGATTTAATAGCATTGTATTGTACGGATCTGATCTTTGATAAACGTAATCAATAATTACGAACTTCAGTGAAACTATATTAAACATGAAGTTCTTTGTTTTTCAATGACATACAGAGACTAAGCAGAATATAAGCAAATCGCTTTTCTATTTTAATCAAATAGTATACAACAGTGATTTATCGTTGATCGATACTGATCATCGAACGATATAACATTGTTTAATACAGTTGATGAATGTCGGCCGAAGAAAAATCCAATGTTTTGCTTTCCCATGAATTCTCGAACTTGGAAAGATTTCTAATGTTTGCATGTTTGAAATGGATCGTGTCACTGTTTTTGTTTCCATGAATCTATTCCTATGATATATCTGCTACAAAGATCTTGTTAATAAATAGTTAAAAATAACTGATAATGACCAGTTTCTATATGATAACATGTTTTTGTATATTTATTCTTTTAAGTCTCTTCATTCATCTGGAAAGATATTTTTCCCTATTCGATTATTCGTCAAAGAAAAACGTCACAGACTTTTCTTTTTCTTCTCTCAAACTCGATTGTCGATCGAAAAAGAATGTTTCTTCCAGTTTACAGTAAAAACCGCATGTTGACTGTCTGTTATTCTAATTTGATTGTCGATGCAGCAAATAGCGGTAATAGTCCTTTGCTTGTGCATGAAAATTCGATTTTTCCTTTTCCCTCCTCGTATCACGATTTCTATGTCGATGGCGAAACACGAGCTAGGCCATCCGAATAACAACAGATGGTACTCGACGATGATCATCGATAGTCAATGTCTAAAGAGAAATGCAGAGCAAAGAACAACAAAACCAAAGTCGTGAATATTAAGCGAGCAAGAGAGAATTTCTTTGCGATCGTCGTCATTCCAATCAATATGCGGATTTAACACTCCCCTTTCTTTTCTTTCGCTCCTACTAGCATACAAAAAGACGAAACAATTTTCTCTTCCCATAAGTAACGGAATGGCAAAATGAGTTAGTCGTAGAATAAATCAGTAGATGAATTTCATTGACCCGATCGTTCTATGTCATGTAATTATCGTTCAACATTAACCTTATACACTATTTGATTCATAGATAATAATACAATGGCAAAGAGGGGAGATGATTACTTTTCGAATAGTTTCGTTTAGTAACTAAAGCGTAGATTAAGTTGTTCCGTGATAGTTTCAAAAGTATTCTTTCCTATATCGAGTTCTAACTATAATAGCTAGTTTGTTAATAATGAAACTGCTATAAATTATTACGTGGTGAATAGCTAATACAACTGTTGTTTTTGTTTTTCTCTTCACCATTCACATTCTATTCTTTTCATTTTACCAATCAATGAGCACTTAACATGTAAATAGATTTGAGTACATCGTATTCATTCATTGCATATATTAGAGAGAACTCGTTTCGTACTTTATGTCGAGAAGAAAAATATAACAAATCAACGTAAAACTTCTTTTGTTAAACTTCGTCATAAAATAAGAAACAAACATCCCGCTAGTGAAATAAATACAATTCTTCTCTCTCACGTCAATCAACATAGAATAATTATTCTAGAAATGTTAAACTCGACATCGCCTGGACAAAAAGATAATACTTATTATTATGTCGATAGATTTCCATTATCGTACGAAGAAAATAATATGGATTCGTCATCAATAGCATTAGATCCTTCGTATTACGATGAATTTTCACTTAATTTAAATCATACATTAAATAAAACGGATTCGTCTCCAATATTATCTTTATCAAATCCAATAGCCTACATACTTTTCATCATAGGCTGTTATTTAATATTAACTATTATTCTACTCGCATTCAGTTTATACAAACAGCGTCGTGATGAAATTGAAAATTTTTATTTTGGTGATACAGACGAAGATATTGAACAAGAAAAACGTTATTTAAAATGGAAAAATCAATTAATTGGAAAAATAAAAAAAGGCGATATGGAACCTTTGTTGTCCGATGCAAATAGTCAAGAATCAAGTACAGGAAGATTCCCGTTACATATTGTGTAAATAAGAGAAACTTTTCTTTGCTTATTTGTTATTAAAAAATGTTGTTTTCTGAAAATGTCCTGCTCAATCAAATGATTGTTTATGTTTCAGTGAGCTATCGTGCCCTGATGGGACGAAAATCTTATGCTTTTTTCTGTATGATGGATGACTTATGGAATTTATATATATTAGTGCAGTTTAGCTAATGGTAAAAGTTTTTTTTTTTTTGTTTTGTGTGAAATTCTTGCGAGGAGACAACTTTTATGCATTTGATGGGATTTTTTTAATTCATAATACATGCTCAGCACATCGACCGTTGATGCAGTTTAACGATAGGAAAAAAAAAAGAAAACATAATTCTCACATCTCGTCACTAATGCAATCCTAATTATCTGCTTTTTCACTGTCTATCTAGCTAGAGGCATTCGACGTTCATAATGATAAAATCATATCTTCAAGTTTTTCTTCCCTTCAATGAAGTAATTTGATCTCGAAACTGTCGTATGCTTTCAATCAATCTAAAATAGTGTTTGTTTTTTTTTCCCATCGAATAATTCCATTCATTTCACAGTTTACAATCATCTCTAATGATTATTGTAGAAGCAAAGTCTTGCTAAATAATGACTGATGTAAGAATCTGTGCAAAAGTCAATGGACTCCTAACGATTAACGCTTCGATTGATGCTCATTGAATGACAAAACAAATTAGTACTACATTCTACTGCCAGCAGATATTTCGCCATAATTAAGCGAACTTATGCTTATTCAAGGATGAATATAACGATTGCCATGCAAATGCTAGTGTCATCAAGTAACTGAATTAATGATCTACAAGTAAACGAACTGAATTCGAGAAAAATAGAACCGATACTTGTTGTCTGAATACGATAACGAACGATTATTATTTGCATAAATTGATTAGCTGATTGCAATACTTAATTGTAATATCTTTTCGTTTGTTTTTGCAATAGCCCGAACGGCTGAACTATTGACATATGTCGATTTTGGCATTTTCTTGTGAATAAAAATTTACGTTCATTTCAGTTAATTTACTTTTATTTTTACTGATGAAATGTATACTATTAGACGAAGTGTTTGTTAAACTGAGAATTCTATTACTACGTCCAAAACTTATTTCATCGACGTTGATGTTAAGAAGTTAGCTTGAAAATCAAAGGTATCTATTAAAAAACGCATTGACCACTGTTAGTTTTAGTTTTCATACAAACAAGAGAATAAATAGATCGTGCTGTGTGAGATGTATTGTTCATTATTTCGAATATTTGAACATTCAAAGCAACAAAGAAGAAATTTTTACCTAAGATTGATTATTGAAATTTATCAACTTTCACTTACTGTTATGAAGTTTAGTAAAAACGAAAATTCTACACGAGCCATGCTTAAGCAATGTTCAGTGAACAGTGACTCTTTCTCAAAGTCTTGTCAAGAGTTATCAAATATTAACTGATCTCGTACCATCATCTTCTTTTATTACTCAGTTATTTTCAGAGATTATCTTTAGAAGAATTGTAGCTGTTAGAATATTGATTCGGAACACTATATCAACTATAAATCGGCAATGAATGAGCATTTAAGGCGAAATTTGGAATCCATAATATTAGAAAGATCTCCATTTCATATAAACATCAAATGTCGCTCTGAAGTATTAAGACGACTGTCTGTGAGACGAACATCACTTGCTAAATATTGGCACAGAATAAAACGTCAGTTTCATGTTTGACATCGTTTCCTAGCGTCTATTCAGAAATTAAACATAAAAGTAAACTAACTTATTTACTGCCAGATCAGAACACTAAATTATCAAGCCTTCATATTATGAGACTGATCAACGTCTTACAAACTATGCCTGAATATTCGTTCTGAAGGGGACAACACAGTTCAAAATAAACACTTTTATTTTAATTTCCGGTCAGAAAATTAATCTGCTCTCATAGATGGAAATCAGTTTGCAGAGCTTCACAATCAAGGGCAAGGGGGAACAGTTGATTTTTCATTTTAAATCAGTTTCAAATAAAAAAAAATCAATGACTCGATTGAAATGATAAAATTTCGTATCCATGTTGTTCGAAATATCAATCTAGTGAGAAATATTTTGATCCAATTTTCTTGATTTCTGATTTTGTTTGTTGATTTTTCCGATTTAAATCAAAAATATCGGAAAAATCACAGAAATCAGTTGTTTCCCCCTTGATTAAGCGTCTATTTCAATAAGAAAAACTTGTTAGCGTAACTCCGTCTGGGCTATAATGTGGAATTCACATATCTTCAGCTTCATAATGCTAATAGAAAACACAGAAAATGTAATATGACAAATTTTTGCGCATCGTCTTTCTCTGATAAGTGTTCTATTTTTCATTTTCATTGTTGCTATTCACTCGTTAGTTTCCATTTTTCCTTGTTCGTTTTTCTTTTTAAAAACATCGGAAGAAGCAGCATATAATGTTGGGATATATGACGATAATAGAATGCTGGTTGCTATGTCTGTAATGGATTCATTCACTGATTTCTATCATAAGTACCCCCTATGGTGCGGGGGGGGGCATCAGTAACCTCCTAGGGGGCCCTTTGGTAACCCTCTGACGGGGAGGCGTCTGGAATCCCCTGAGGAGGGTCTAGACTCAGGGACTCTGTCTGCGACCATTAGGGGGGGCGGGTAGGAAGCAAGAAAAATCTCACTATTAAACTTCAACTTACTATTTTGTTCGAAAATATATGTGAGCTCCACAAAAGATGGTTTTCTTACGTCAAGCGATGATAGAATTCCTTCAAAAAAGTCAACATCTATCGTCCATAAAAGTCTTTTTCACTTTTCTTGGCAGTTCTCGAAGATGATTTATCGCAATTCATCAAATCTCAGACTTCACAACTCATGTCGTCAAAATCGCGTAACTTTTGATAAGTTCTCGCAATTTCAATAAAATTTAACGATTAATCGTGATTGATCGTCAACTTTCTGAATAATTCAGATATATCACGATTGATTACCAATATTTTTAGTACCGTAAATGCATCGCGATTAAACGTCGCTGTTTTAGCGAAGCAGATGTATCGTCACAAATGATCGATTATTTTGAGATTTATGATTGGTTGAACGTATCTTCAGATTGTCAGATATTTTCATTGAATCGAAAAATATTTTGAAGGTTTATGATAGGCTACAGGACAATTATCTGATTCATTAATCTATATTATAATGTACAAGGTTTCTTCGCTTCAGAGCGAACTTTCATATGACTGACTGGTCACAGAGCGAGAAAAAGAATATACATACATGTGTGTCGAATCCGTCCATTCATAATGTATAGACATATAACTTCGTATATGTTAATTCATTATGTATAAATGTATTAGTCATACTTTGTATTGCTTCATTTTTCTACAAACACAGCAGCAACATATTTACAGAACTTTATTTGTATTATTAAATTTTCTGAGAGTAAAAATAATGAATAATTGTATCGAAGCTGAATATTCCAAGAACTCTTTTATCATTAACTGATTGAAAAGATATTAAATACGTGAGTGATTTGATAATTAATCATTGATTAATTATCCATATATTCATAAGCAATAAAAATTCATTTATATACAACATAATCTACATTATGTGCCACAAGCGTTTACATTCAGAAACTTTCAAATGATTAATCATATAATGGAGAAAAGATATGCATCTCAGTTATATTTTCTTTTCTTTTTCCATGCACGCTGCAAAAACACATTATAGAGCCTTTCGAATTATTTACTTTATCCCTAACTGATACTCAACTGTTTAGTTCTTACAGTACATAGTTTAAGAGAAACAGAAAGTAGAAGTAATTTACAAGAAAAGGAGAAAAAAAGAAGAAACTGCACTTAATTTAAATAACAGCAAGTATTACAGAAAGTGAAGTTTCTGTAATAAAATCGATTAACTCTAAACCATCACTGTACAAATTGCTTTTTACAAAATGACAGAGAAACAGTAAAAGCGAAACGAATACATGAAAACATACAATGAAGGAAATTG
The DNA here is from genome assembly GCA_900239685.1 of Rotaria macrura. Taxonomy (NCBI): domain Eukaryota; kingdom Metazoa; phylum Rotifera; class Eurotatoria; order Philodinida; family Philodinidae; genus Rotaria; species Rotaria macrura. Next base: position 34,907 of record OENT01001196.1, on the reverse strand, counting down.
TAGAAGGATTGTCGCATTAGGTGATGACTTTCGACTAGTTCTGGCGCGTTGTTAGAAAAGGATCTCGATGCGACAGTCTTGCTTCAAAGTTAAAGTAAAAGATATTACTGGACACGACAAAATGGATATTAAGGAGACAGTCACAGGTAATGTTTGTTATCGAGAAATTTTTTCGTGATTCCCATATGATTGTTTTTGTGAGTTTTTAACTTTAGTCATTTCTTTTTATATGTAATAAACCAAAGACCCATGTAAAAAAATTGCTCATGAATCAAATACAAAGTTGCTTACAATGGCAATATTATAATCTGATTTTAATCAGAGTTTTCAGTTTCAAAAAGACAGATTTCATTTGATTTCGACCAATTTTAATCGATAATTATAGTCGCTGCAGGAACTCGATTTAAATAAATTTTAAAAGAATCAGATGAATTCTGTCTTTTTAGGGTTGGAAAATCTGATTAAGATCAGATGATAATAGTGCCGTTGTAAGTAATTTTAAACTTGATTCATAATCGAATTATTTTTTTACATGGGATGCTAATTCAAACATTTTATTAAATCAATTTTGCTGTAATCATAAACTCGGACTTTTCACAGGGGCCTTTAGTTATCAATTTATTAGCTCAGATAAACAAAAAAGAACTTGTTCATATCTTCTTACGTAGTTGATATGTATGGAATTAAATTACATAACCTATTACAATGATTGACTTGTGTCGCGAATCTGTGACGAATTTCAACACAATTTTTTTTTCTTAATAGTTATACAAACGAAGAATAGTTTTCGATCTTTACACATAAGGGTAGTTTCTTTCAATCATTACAACTAATTTTAGAAAATAAGTGTAATCAGTTAACCAAGAATAAGATTTTTCTCAACTTCTTGTCGCTTCTCGTTCATATAAATTTTCACCTTTGGGTGTGAGATGTGGTTTGGTAGTGAAAGTCAGTCTTCTATCACCCACACCCATCCTTAAACTACTTTTTTTGTTTCTTTTTTTAACACTACTTTTACAAGCGCTATAACCAGTGGATTCATGGTATTATTACAAAAAATATCTTCGTAAAGTTGTGGACAATATTTTCCTATTAAAAATGGCTCAGGATGTCAATTTATTCCTGTGCTTTAATTTACGAGGATATTAAGTTAAAAGATATTTATACCTCAACGATAGATATAAATAACAGTGACTTTTCTTGAAAATATATTAATTTGTGATGATATAAGTTTACATAAATTTTATTTTAAATAATTTTAATTTTTCAATATAAATTGATATCGTTCAAATTTGTTTTTAAATGCAAATTATTTAAATTTATTTTAAAGTTACAGAAAAATTACATCCAGTCTCTACAGTAAAGACTTCACTAGTAATAATATTTTCGTAGTTACAAAGTTTTGCTCAATATATATATAGAAAGTTCAAAAGTGAGGCATATGTAATTATAGTAAAACTGGATTTTCTCCACTTCGTACATGCAAAATCATCTGTTCGAATCTACTTCAAGGTGATATAACAAAAGTTGAAACATGCTGAGTAAACATGGGTATTCTGTGAAAGACGATGTCGTTCTCACATAACGTGAACAGACAACAGAGAGATCTCTTCTGTAGACATCAAAAGTTTGTGAGAAAAAATATTTTTGCTAATTGTTTTTATGAGGAAAAAAGTATCGGTAAACATCGCTACTTTGCATGATTATATTGCGATAAACTCTCACCATTAATCGCCTTTATATCTTTCGATAAAATCATCGGTTTTATAGCGATTTTGAGGAAATGGGAAGATACGTAAAGAAATGTCAATTCAAGATAAGAATACTTGAGCTCAATGAAACTGAGAGAAAATTGAGCTTTCCTTATCTCTGATTTGTAAGGTGATCATATATTATTTTTTCTGCCAGTTGATTCATCATGAGTTTCTCACGAGTCGAGCAAAGGTATTGTCAAGTAAAACATAACATCGGAATTTGCACAACAATTTCTAAGTTTAATCATGAAACTACCAATCGTTAACTGAAGTGTGACTGAAGAAAGATGTTGTAACAATTGAGCCATTTCAATTTGCTTCATATCTGTATTGTGAAATCAATTCAAAATCGCATATATAGCAGAAAAATCTGTTTCTGTTAATGATGCATTTTGGAAAAATGAGAAAAACTTTACAAACGTTTTTGATGACATATGAGCATGAAGGCTTTTTCGAAAATACTGTCAAGTCTATATTAATAAGAACATTCTAGAGACTAACTTTTGATGTAACTCAATGCATTTTTTAAATTTGACGTGGATGAAATAAATAAGATAGAGAAAAATTTTATCAGACACTTGGAAAGACTAGAGTCCTGTGGGACAGTCCCGAATCCCGAAAAATCCCGTTTATCCCGTCCCGCGGGACACACGGGACTGTCCCGATAATTTTTCGGGACGGGACAAACGGGATTCGGGACAAGTCGAAAAAAACAATGTCCCGAATTCTAAAATCCCTATATCTAAACCTGTTAGGCATTTGGCACTTTTATTGAAAAATCGATATTTTAGGAGAAAAAAATCTGGAAGTCGTATTGATGTATAATCTACACACTCAAAAGAGCTCGAAAATGCAATTTTTCATTTTTCTGACGAAAACTTCAAATTTTGAGGAAGAGGGGAGGGCGCTGAATTAACAGAAAATTATTAATTATAAGTATATCTAAACGTATGTGTTTTTCTGGTCTATCTGAATTGAGCGACATTAA
>OENT01001196.1:0-31975 GCA_900239685.1 Rotaria macrura | reverse complement strand
TAATTTGCTATGTAAACAGGAGTGTATTTTTTTCTCAAATATTTACGTTTGCACATTTATTTGAGCACAACAAGCGGCGTGGGTGTAGATTTTCGATCTATCCAAACTTCAGTCACACACATATGGACACACCCTGATTATTAATTCATATTTCTACTTGAGAGTACCAGTTTCTATTTTTATTAAAAAAAACTTAACTTTAGTCTTACATTTCTCGATCTCTTTTCATATTGATCAAGTTCTTACTACTCTATTGTCCTATTGATTGTGTAGAAAAGGTGTCTTGTTTTCGTCGGAGGAACGATACGGCATCTAAGCACTTTTTGTCAACGGGACAAACGGGATTTTACGGGACAACTCGAAAAAATTCGGGACGGGACAAACGGGATTCCGGACAATCGAAAGTTTGTCCCGCAGGACTCTAGGAAAGACCCACTAGTTTCTCAAGGACTGATTTCTTCATAGTACTTGAACCTATAAAGATCGTTTCTGACATTAAAATAATGGAGAATCGAATCAATAATTGACCAGCGTATTCTTCTTCGACTATATTATTGTTGTTTATTTTTAAGCAAAACAATTGTATTAGATTATACAGAAAACAACAGCTGCTGAGATTATCAAATTCACAACGCAAAAATCTTTTCTTTCATCAAACAGGATTGACATGAAAAATATTGTTCTTAAATAACCTATTTAAAACGTTGTGATGCATGCGGTGACGTGTGCTTCGTTTGATACACTTCATTGATTCTGTTTCTAAGTCAAGCAACGGTTGAACGGATACTTTTCATTCGTTGAATTGTAATCTTCTGTCACGTATGTTTTCAACATGTTATCTAATCAAAAATTGTTTTTTTACTGTTTAAAATAGGAAAGGATAACCAAACTGATACGAGTGAATAGTCAATACTGACCTAAATAATTGCTCAATGAAATAAACATGAAATGATCGATTTTCAATCATATCATTAAGAAACACTACTGGTTGTTACGATTATTTTTTAAAGGACATTGCCAAACTAAAACCTCACAAACAAAAGCTTCGTTTTACATCTTAAATCCATGTTTAATTGTCCTTCCTTCGTAATCGGTTCGATTTTGATACGAAAAATATCACAGAAATAAAAATGTTATTTTTTCCCATGACGAGAAATAGCATTGAATTTATTTTTCGTCGTATCATGGATTGAGCTGCATGAGAGAATACACAATACTCATTGAAAAAAACGGATTCAAACTAAATTTTATGAAAGATTTAGTAAGTTATCATATCAAAACGAAATATCGACGATGGATCACACTGAAATACAACAGTCATCGAAAGAGCTGAAGAGGTTTTGCAACCACTACTAGTATTACTTGTGTGATCAATATTTTCAATTATACATTATCATAAAAATTCAATCTTCAAAGCTATGAAGACTCTCAAGGATATGCTCTCAGAGAAAAAATATTAATAAAACTTAATTAGACATCGACCTTTTTTCTTTGTATAAAGCCACGATGAATTTCATCTCCTTGAAAAAGTTTATTCATTTGCAGACACATGCGCAACAACGTTTTCGTTATTTTCGTATATTAAATTTGATTGAGACAACAAAAACACTTGTTTATTCATCTTTGGTTTCACCGCGATTGAGAATGTTGATATTGCTGGACAAAATTTTCTCCTTCGAAAATAGTTATTTTATTTTCTAGTCTACTCCTAGCTGATGAAAAGAAGAGAACGTTGCACGCATGAAAAAAAAATAATATTTGAAGGTTATCCAATTTCAACCTGCGCTCGTCATTAATATTGCGAGGAAAGTTTTTTTCCTTCTATCGACCCATTTTATGTATCGAAAAGGTACCTAATCAAACATGTTTCTTCTTCATCCAGAATAAACTAGACCAGAGTCCCACCAACGATATTCTGGACACGGTTGAATGATTACTAGCAAAGACGTGGGAGACAAATGAAGGTTACTCTAGTTTAAAGAAGCATATAAAGCAATGAAAAATAAACGTGTTTCATTCTATTCTGCAACCAGTGGTACAGTCTTTACTTCAACGAACAGTATTCAGAGCAAAATATCGTCACCATGAAGCTACAAGCATGCATATGCATTCTGTTGGTATTTATTGCCATCGATGTCAACGCCGGAAAGCTTAGCGCCGAAAGTGCATCTGATGCCGCAGATAAATTCATGCAACGACGATTCACTGCTCGTGAATTATTACAAGCATTGGTTCAAAAGAATTTGAAGGAGCGTGATGATGGTGACTTCTCATATGGCAACTGGGCTAATAGCTTTCCCTCGAACTTCGATGGCTGGAGTAACGCTCTTCCCTCAAACTTCGATGGATGGAGTAATGCTTTTCCTTCAAACTTTAATGGCTGGAGCAATGCTTTTCCTTCAAACTATAATGGCTGGAGCAATGCTTTTCCTTCAAACTATAATGGCTGGAGCAATGCTTTTCCTTCAAACTATAATGGCTGGAGTAATGCTCTTCCCTCAAACTTCGATGGATGGAGTAATGCTCTTCCTTCAAACTTTAATGGCTGGAGTAATGCTTTTCCTTCAAACTTCGATGAATGGTTTTATCAAAATTACAATTTTGATGATCGGGATGTGGCATCTCGCTCTTATTATTCTACTAACAATGGTGGTTATAGTTCACCCTACTATGGCGGCTACAGCTCACCCAGCTATGGCGGCTACAGCTCACCCAGCTATGGCGGCTACAGCTCACCCAGCTATGGCGGTTACAGCTCACCCAACTATGGTGGTTACAGCTCACCCAACTATGGCGGTTACAGCTCACCCAACTATGGCGGTTACAGCTCACCCAACTATGGCGGTTACAGCTCACCCAACTATGGCGGTTACAGCTCACCCAACTATGGTGGTTACAGCTCACCCTACTATGGTGGTTACAGCTCACCCTACTATGGTGGTTACAGCTCACCATACTATTCAAGACGACACTACAATATTCGCAACAATCACCAATTTGAGGTATGAACATTTGACAGCTAATAGTATCAATAATTCAAAGCATGCGAGATGTGGTTCAAAACGAGCGGAATAGTTGAACACATGTTTCGTTAAAAGCATTCACTTTCCACACCATCAAACATCGTCGACTATTACGCGAAAATCGTTTAAAGTGACATCAATATTTAGAAACATGTTCATATTCGTCGTGCAGCAAATGACAACCGTCGCCAAAATTTCCAATCGTTCATAATCAATGTGACACCTTCATAGGTGAACTATCATCGTACTTTTTTAGATCTACGGGTATATGAATAGTTGTTTAAAACATGTTCATCTATGATGTAAGACTTTGTCGAACAATTCACTGAGTGTTATTTTTATAGCATAGGAAACAAATCTTTGAATAGACTCATAATCATCAAATGAAAGATTCATCATTCACATAGCCATCGCATGAAGAAAAATTTTCGCTGGTTTTCATTTTCGAAGAATGCGTATATTGAACAGTCTGCTTACATTCGTTCATTCGCCATGCCACTAAAAATATTAGAATGGGATCATTTCTTCTCATGGTGATGAAAGCAATAGAGGAACGAAGTCCTCATTTCCATTAAACACGTGCGGCTTGTACAACATCGACTTTATCAGAATGATAAAACTTCATCGAACGTATGTTTTTCAACTGAATTAACATATTTGAATAAACATTTTATCATACATTTCTCATGTAGGTTTAGTGTGTTTTCATTTGATCTTCAATTCTTAATATTAATTAAACGATTCTATTTCGTTTTAGAGTTGATTCAACTAAACCCAAACATATAGTTAATCTTAGGTAGAAACTCCAACAATCTATCAATTGCAGATCCATCTTTTATTTTTTCATTACTCATGATGCTATACTAACAATTAGTCTTTCTTTGAATATTCAATAAAATAAGAAGTTACGTCAAATACTTCTTTCATCTTGAATGTGTTAGCACCACGATAAAAGAATACAGAACAACCAAGAGAATCATTACAAAGAAAGAATTTAATATGCAAGCAAGTTGAAAATTAAAGATTGCAGAATTCTGTTCTGATATGACGAGAGAGAGAGAGAGAGAGGGAGAAACAGGATGTGCTGTTGTTGATAAAGTCTAATGATTTGAGCGCAAGATGTGATCATAATACGATTCAAAAAGTATGAACTAAAATTATGTTGAATACAAAAAAGAATATACTTTTGGAATAGTTTCGAAAAGGAATGGTTTCAACCGTCGTTTTTGTTGTTTCAAAACAAGATGAGAGTGCACAGAAGACAGTAATAACGTACGGGGGAGGGGGGGGGGAGGAAAGAAGATTCCCGAAAAATAGGACATGAGATTTTTAATCTGTATAGCAGTGCATCTGATCTGGTTTACCAAGAAAAAACTGTAACTCTGTTCAGTGGTCGGCTGCTTGTCATAACGAATTCAGAAGGAATGATGTGGAAATCTTATGTCAAAGCAACCGGAACACTGCATATTTTTGGGAGAGTAAAGGTGGAAACGTACGTTGCATTGTGTCGATGAAGGTTGCTGGTTGTCTTCATTGCTTAGAGCATGTCCTACTGACATACGATTAGTGGAGCAGAAATGATTTATTTGTGAACTATAGACGAGTAGAGGCCTGCAGTTTATAAAAACTTTTACAGGGCAGGTTACAGGGTAGCAGCAGTGCAACCTGTAAACATCTAACTAGTATTACGTAATAAATGTTGTCGACTTCTTTCCAAAATTATTTGATAAGAAAAGGCTAAAATTCATAGTGAATTAAAAATCAATTTAGATTGGTTGCAAATGCATTCAATAGAAATAATAGATATGTGCTGTCGTATAGTCTATTCTTTGTCTTTATGAACGTATACAATTAGTTCTATTGCACATATATTATTTTCCTGATTTTGAGCTTTATTATTTTTATTCGTTTGTTCATTATCATAATGAATTTATCTTCGAGGAGGAAAAGACATGTTGCACTATCACTATGAATAACTTCATATTTGGAATTCCTGCAAATTCGACTACATCAGAGCGTGTTTTTAGCTCATCAGGTTGAATATAAGAAAAAAGACGATAACTTTTAAAGCCTGATATTGTTGATGATATTTTAATGATTTGAAATTTTCGATATGAATGATGTCATGTATTTTACTTGGAGATTGAAAAAAATTGGATAAAACTATATATAATATAATCATGTCAAAGTTTGAATTTTTCTCAATAATAAAAAACTACAGGGCAGGTTACAGGTTGCCAAAATCTTGCAACCTGCAGCTCTCTATATACGAGAGACTAGTGTTAATGTAGGGGTATGCTCTAGTTTTGATGATTAGTGCTTATATTCTGATAGATTTACTCGCTTTCAAGTATAAGATTTCTATCTAATAGTAGAAGAGTTTATATGTTATAACATTGCCACGACTTCTAAATATAAATCACTTACTTGAACAGAAGTCAGGCAAAGTGGATTTTTACAGTTTTCATACTGAAACGGGATCAAATAAAAAGCTACAATATCGAATGTGCTTATATTACAAAGACAATGCTGAAAAGATAGTTTCATTAGGTCCAGTTCATCATTACACGTAACTTGCATGATTATGAGTTTGACTTTGGGGATTTCTAATTATAAGAATTCAGATTTGTTTCAATCAACGAACTACGACTTTGTTTTATCGCATTCAATTACTAATAAATTGCATTATGTTTGTATGTGCACTACTTAATGAACAGCTATTTATTATCTTCATCACTCATTCTATGGTTGAAACAATCTATAATTTTGACACTGATTATTTATTGCTCTTGAAAGCAATCATTACTAATCGATTCGACGAAATTATTCTTAAGGTCATTCATCGTAAAGAATAACAGTTAGATCACACGTGTAGTTTTCACGGGCTGAAATTTTTTAGAATTGGTTGTCATAACTGATTGTTGAAAAACGTTGTTTCTGACATATTTTCTTTCCGTAGACTAATCAACTGAATACTGTTTCGGCCTAGCTTGTAAGCGTTTAAATGAATAGAATCAAGTTGTTCCTGTGGTTATTAAATCTTAGAATACAATTGTTCCATAATAGTCGTACATAATTGTTAATTTCAAGGGAAATTTTCTTTCATTAATATAATCCGTCTTAATTCAGATAATAGTAATGTACTCGATTTTCGTATGTTGAAAACACAAGTGGACGGAACTGTGCACATAAAACTTATTAGTATGACTTTGGCACTCTTAACATTTATTGTACAAGTTTTAAGAATCATTGAAGTAAAGATAAAATTAAGATTCAAGTATAATACATGATTTTTAATAAATTTTACATCATGACAAATGTTCATGTAATTTCAATGAAAATGAGGAGAAAATGAAATCTTCTATTTTCTTCTTCTTCATTTGTTGACTCAAATGGCACTAAATCAACGTTATTCCAATCCAGTTGAAACAATGTCGATAATTTGACATTTCTTCTTAAACAATTTCACATTCGATTTGTAATCAAGAACGAAACTTTCTAAATCATCTTGTGATGTTGATTGCACTTGAATTTTATGAATGCTAAAAGTTGAATCATCATTTGATAATGCGCCAATGAACATAGGCTTTCCACAGGAATTTGATGCAATAATTATACGACGACTGATGTTCTCCAGCTTTTTTTCTGAAATATTCATCGATAACCAGTACAATCACATGTCATATGCTGGAGTGCACCATGGTCTCTATGCATGTATGATACATTGTGCCACTAAAAATTAGCACAATTTTCTCCCTAGAAAAAGTACTAAGTTCAGGATACCCAAAAGCGTACCCTACTACCAGTATGCCACAAGAACTTTGATGTACCTAAGTGCCCAAATGTACCTTTTCGGATGTTTGATCCTATAACTTCAGAATGTTTCCAGATGCTGAATCGACTAACTTTCGAAACATTTTTCTTACGATACCTTGGAAATTGAATAAGTATCTGCGTAGGTACCAGATCAGTATTAGGTACTGTCACTGTTACCTGCAGGAAACTTGACCATGTTCCTGTTTCATACTTGTAGTAGGTTTCTTTTTTGTGTACCTTGCTGAAAATCGTCTCAGTACTTTCCCCAGGACGATAATAACATCTAGATTATGTGAATCTGATGTTTTTTTATACGGATTATCAAATGCATTTATGTGCCGAAATCTTTCTTGAAACATTTCCTTATTAATTTTTTCTCTAAGTATTCCTCTTTACAAGTGATGCCTAAAAGTCTGAGCAAAAATGTCAAACTGTCTTAGACCACGTGGCTGACATATAAACGAATGAATTTTATTTGATTCGAAAGAGTAATGTTTGAACTAAACATTTTCTACCCGACACATCGTCGCAAAACGAATCTGAGAACGAGGAAAAGTCCAAATGGATGCACCTCTAAAAACGTTCTTGTAACGTTTTTTCAACTTCAAAAGTTTGTATTTCTCAATTATTTCGAGCCCCATGTATCAAGCTTGAATGAAAAATACATAAAAATGTAGACAATCAAAATCTCTATCGATTTTAACATTGGTAAAAGTTGTAGCTTCGTTCTTGAATCAAAAACGTTTTCAACATGAAGTGTTTTGTATGATCGAAATGTTTTCAAAAACTTTCACTTCGCAAGAAATGACCCATTCTCTTCATAAATCATGTATGAACTCAATTTAGTCGGCATTATTTGTTCTAAATATGTCTGACAGCAGAAATTATGCAGAAAAATGAATTCAGAAAATATTTTTTATCGTTGCGCAATGACTGCGTATTGCGAACGACGAAATTATGTTAACTATTTTAGATAAGAACATATTTTGGTAGAAAGATCAAGAGTAAATTCAACTTCTCATATACCACTGGCAAGACCACTGTTTATGCTATTGAAAACATTATTTAAAGTGTTTTCTCGTTTATCTTCTGATTAAAAACAAATTATAGAAAATAGAAAACAACGTTGCTCGATATTGTAGTTGAAAGAACGTTTTTAGAGGTGCTTCTATTTGGAATTTTCCTCGTTCTCACATTCACTTTGGGAAAGTGTGTCTGGTAGAAAATTTGTAGTTCAAACATTACTCTTTCGAATAAAAAAAAATTTCATTCGTTTATATATGTCAGCCACATGTTCTAAGACAGTTTGACATTTTTGCAAAGACTTTTGCATCGCTTGTTATTTGAGCTCCTGGAAATAGTGGTTGAAGTAAAAGATATAGTTTTGGTTGTTGTTTCAAGTGTATAATATGTAGATTATCAACTGGTGATAAATGAGAAACAGCATGAAAATAAGTTCCTGGCAACACAAGAATTTCTTCTTCATGTTTAAAATATGAATGCAAACGAACTCGACAGTCACTTTGAGTTTGAATGGAAAAATGCGTCCGTGTTCTTTGTTGACCCAAGTATTGTGGAGATTCAAGAATCTTCAACGACAATGTACATGAACTTATTGCTCGCTAGACTTACTCCTTCGCTGTTAAATATTGAGATGATATATCACCACGAACACCACGCCAAACAACACCTTCAGCAGACAGTAGAAAACATGTCGGAAATCACGTTAGCAGAATAAGTGCATAGAACGTGACTAAAAGTATATCGAAATCTTAGAAAATATCTAGTTGTCTTATGAAAATTTCTCAACTTCTCAATATGAGTATAATCCGATCTTCACCAATCAAAAACTGAAAATCAAGGACGATCAATTTCTCACATGGTCAACGTCAAAGTTTTTCGAAAATTGTATGTTGTATTATCGATGCAACTATGAAGATCAATTATAAAATCTGATTGAAAATATCAACAAGTAAGCTGAGATAAATGAGTTTCTCCATATTTTCTATATGTCTCGCTCACGTTTCATCATTTAGTATTTACTTTTTTTCAAAATAAACGAATGGTAATAATGTAGAAAAGGGTTTTCCTTCTTTCAAACTGAGATTTATGTCTTAACACAACAGATGAAGCCAAATGATCAATGAGATCTGATTCATCGAGTATAATCCCCTTCCACTGTTCTATATGTTCACAGGTGTGAATAGGGGGTACGCGGAATGTTACGCATCCTTGTTTAGGAAGCCTTACTACGTAGTGTCCACAGTCGGATAGTCTTCTATATTGAAAACCTCTTTTGCCTCACATCCCAAAGTTACATGTAATGTTCATGCGTCCACAACAATTCACTTTGTAAACAATCGAATGAATGATTGTGTATGTGTTCGGTCGGAAAGTTTTACATGAGCGGCACATAATCCAAACACGTATTCGGATTATTTTTGAAAGTAATCATATTCATGGAATGTTGACTTATTGAATTTTACATTATCCGACGAAAATGATTGGCATCAGTAAAAATTGAACCATAGCTTCGTCGAAACAAAACAATGGTTCTTTCTCATAATTAGCGATTAGCTGCAGCATATTTTTAGGTTCATCTTATATTTTATAGTTAAAAATCGAGAAGTCGCACTTTCGATTGTGAAATTATTAAATAGAATTATTAAATTATGTTTTTTCTTCCTTGTTGAAATATAACAGAAGAAAAATACTCTGTTACTTGATGAAAAAATACGACGTTTAAACGAAGAAGAATTCTTTTCGACTTTTATCTTTCGTCTTTTTTCAGAATATGAGAACTAGAAAATTTTAATGTTTGTTTTCTTTGTAAAGATCTGTGACATGAACCATATAATTTATTTAACGGAAAATACCATCACTGTTCGTTTTTCTTTGATAGCAACGTAAATACAATGAATTCATGATATGGAATCGTTTGAAATGGAGAATTTCTTTGAATGATGATCATCGGCCGTGTTCTTTCAAACTCTTGTTATACATTACTAAGCTTAGAATTAAGGCAAAGTGTATTGTTTTCTTATACTTGTTCGTTTGATTTGAATTGTTGTTAAACAAAGGATTAATCATAAGATCGTAGCGTTTAGTCAATTGAGGGTTTAATTGTTCGACTGAACAAACAATCACATTTGACTGACGACAAATGTCATGTTCAACATTCATTCTATCGATGTGTTCGCCTTTGATCTATCTTATTCTTATATTAGTGAATTCAAATCTAGCAGGTAAAAATGATGTTTCGTATGACAAGAGAAACCGTAGATTCGTTTTTTCAATTAAAAGCATAGAATAAAGTTATTTAAGGAATATCTGTATTTCAAACGAATCTACTTTCAAGTGAGAATTGATGATAGAGTAATGTTAATTTTTGCTTGACGCATTAAGGTTTTTATTCTTGATCAGATGTTTGAAAAGGTGTAGGTTGTTGCTGAGAAAGTATTCGAACTTACTTTTAATTTTAGAATTCTCACGACGGACATCATAGATCAACATTTTCGAAGTTCAACACAAATTGAATCGAATTACTTTTATGTTTATTCGACAAGTCATTAAAGAATATGGCAAAAAAACAGATTGAATAGCGTGTAGCCTTCTAAATCTTATATGCCAATTTTTATACGTGTATCGAAATCTGAGAACGAGTTAATAGACTCGAATATCTGAATATTTTGCTATGCATAAATATTCTATCCTACAACTTTGTCGATCTTGATTCATATGAGTTGTGAACAAATAGAAGAAATACAAGTAGATATTCAAGTTAAAAAACAGAACTGTTCAAATTATCAAATTTACCGAGATTATCTTTAACATTAGTCTATTCATTTATTAATTACTGTATTAGTAAATTTAGAAGAAGATAGTTTCTTTGCACAAGACATTGACATAGTGTGTATTCTACTTTTACAATTGATGAATTCTTTGAAAAAAATTAGTTTCAAACAATAATTGACTCGTATTTTCAAGCTTTAAAATCTCTTCTTTTTGTTTAATGGTAACATTTCATAGGCGAAACGATTCTATGTTTTCTAAAAATCAATGTTGAAGTCAAGTAATGAAATGACGATTTTTAGTAAATCAGATCTATTTCACTTCTGACAGTATTCTTATATTCATCTATAATTTACAGTTAATTTTAATTCACACGGACATATAATGGATTACCGATCGTTCATCTGAACAAATAATCGTTCGTAAAAAAGTCAGAGTTGACAAAATTTAAGCACGTTCTCATAAAGGAAAACGCTCATAAATACCAATTAGCGTGTAAAGTCGATGTTAATTTATTGCACTGATTAAATAAATTCTTGATTGCAAAATGATTTCTATTTATTTTATTTATGTTGAAGTAAAATACAATCGAATATGTTATTTTACCAATTGGGCTGTTCATCGATCGATGAAAGAGGCACGTCTTGTACCCGAAGATATTCCAGCTGATTTATGTACACATATATTTTATGCTTTTGCGAGTATTGGAGGTTTAACATTGCAAGCAAAACATCCGAATGATTTGAATACTTATCAAGGAGAAAAGGTTGGAATAGTTGTAAACATTTGTATAAATATTTTCGTGATGTTTTTCAGCCCCTCTATCCGCGAATAATGAAATTAAAAGAGAAAAATCCTGATTTAAAAATATTAATTTCTTGTGGAGGCTGGGGAAATTCTGGAGAATTCGATTCACTCGCTTCATCGGAATCGGCCCGGTAAAAATAAGCTTTTCTCAAATGATATCTGTCCTGGCAAAAATATTTGTTTTATGTTTTATCAAGAGAAACGTTCAGTAAAAATTCAATAGCATTTTGTCGACAACATGGCTTCGATGGTGTTGATTTAGATTGGGAGTTTCCGTCGGCTAATCAACGAGAAAACTTCGGATTGTTAACTAGGGTAATAAAGCACAAAATCAAATACACTATCGATTGTTGCGTTTGTTCTTATTCTCAGACAATGCGGAAAGCTTTTGACAAAGAAGCAAAAAAGTCGAACAAAGATCGTTTAATACTCAGTTTAGCCGTGGCTGCTGGAGAAATCCTTATTAAACAAGGTTACGATGTACCTGTACTTTGCAAGTAAGTAGCAGCCGAAAGGTGGAAAATTCATTTAAAATGTTTCTCATCTCATTTAGTTATGTCGATTTAATTAATGTCATGACTTACGATTTGTATGGCGGATGGATGGGGAAAATTGGTCATCATAGTGCGTTATTTCATCGACAAGGAGAAAAAGGAGTGGAAAGAGATTTGAACACGGTTCGTTCAAAACGAATACTTTGTATTTTCCTTCTAGAAAAATTTCTCGTAACCCGAAAACCGAAATAGAATCGTTGAAGTTTTCTCGAACAAAAAAGGTAAAAGCGTTCACTAACACAATCAATCGACATTGCGAACATACATGAGCTTTTCTTTTACATTCAACAACGATAGTGCAAGACATTTATATGGTCGACATAGAATATTCTTTACTTAAAAAACTCAGCTATTTAGTTTTCACCAAGGTTTTTATCATTATTTTTCTATCCTTTGATGAAAAATACTATTAAACCATATTTTGGTCTTGTTGGAAAAGAGCGAAATAAATAGAAAGAGAACAACATCGAAAAATTGAATGAGCTAAATGAAAAACTTAGAGGTGATCATTTCCATTTTTGCGACTCATGGTTTATGCTGTTTTATTGATTGAAAAAAAGAATACTGATAGTGTATCTAGAAAGATATTAGTTTTTTTTGTTTCCAATTAACAGTGATAATTCAATATTTGTTCGAGATTATGTTTTTATTACATCGAAATAAATCATTATTACAAATTATGAATGGATTACCTTTATACGATATAGCAAAAGATATTTCAAGTGTCTGCATGTTAAATGAACTATTTTCAGAAGTTATATTTGAAATCATTTTCGCGACGTGTCTATTTAATATTAAGAAGTTTTCCCGATTTACTGGCGAAAAAATGCGCTGCATTCGATGAGTGGCCAATGCGAACAGAAATTATTGAATTTTGTAGTTACATCTTTTCAATCATCGGATGTTTCTATTCATTTTCATCTCGTCCATCATATCATATTTTCGCTGATTTTCCCTTTCGCTCTTTTCCACTAAGCCCCGATATTTTTATGACACAACTGAAATATACATTGGATCTCGTCTTCGCCTATTGATTTGAGGTAAACTCTAATAAGTAATACATTTGATTTAACAAAATATCACACACAAGTCTTTTCTTGAGAATTAAGAGACAATGGAAGGTTCGAAGAAAACTTTGACTCATCGAATACTACGTGAGAAATCATTCTGATAAGATTATACCCCCTGCTTTAGGTAAAGGTAAAACTGTATGTGCTAATCTTATTTTTGTTTTCATATCAATCTTAAAAATCAAATTAGATCATGCATGATTGTATATTGAAAATAGATGATGATTACATTTAGAGAATTAAATTTACAATATTAAGCTACGTGAGTACATCAGTAGCTTCAACTGCGTAGTACAGTAAATCCTCTGCTAAACAAATTTCACTTCAGTGGCTGCCTTCTTTTCTATGAATGTGTTAGAAAAATATTGCTTCAACCATCACTTTTTATTGACTTCAATTAATCATTTAAACACGACAATAGTATTAAGTACATGCCCAACTGAGCTGTTTCGATTTTTAATCAATGAAAAAGAATAACAAAAATAATCGATACATTTGTGTTCATTGAAGAAAATGTCTTCGATTTTCTTGCCTCGAATAAATCATTAGGTCTTCATCAATGCCCCAGTTTAGAACATAATGTTCAAGAAAAGATTTATTTTTGATGAAAAATGCAATTTTCACCTCGTCCATAAGTAACTAATGTTCGCTCTTCGTAAAACTTTCGTTCGTATTCATCTAATACAAAAACCAATGCTTTCTTAATTAATGTAAAGTGCGCTTGACATTAGAATATTTCTAGATGATTGGATGAGAAGCTCGTCAAATCGATCTCAATCTCAGACTTGTCTTGGTCCATAATCAGATTCTCTATTTGAATTTGAAATGACTGTTCATCTGTCACGAAAAATTGATTCGATTTCGAATAATTCTCTATATTTCAGAACATTTTAAAATTCCATGTTTTTGTTAAGATTTGATGTATCGCTCTTTATAAAAACACATGACTAATATTGAAAACTTTTAGAATTCCTATCAGTGTCGTGTGATTTATGTACGTAGTTTCGAATTCTACTTTCATATCTAATTATTCTTAGATATTGGTTATGATAATAAACATATTTCTAGCCGAGATTCGATTTGATCGGAATGGCTCGAAAACATTGGTTTGTTGCTTGATGAATGGTGAGGAAAGTTGCAAAAAAGAACTAACAGTAATTATGCGCACGATGAAAATCTGGCAACAGTTACAGTCTTCTTCAAGAATGAATGCTTTCTGTATTACTATGCTTCAGATATTGGTGCACATCTACTTACTTAAGCATATCAGAGTGGCAAGTGAGATCATCTAGAATGCTATGAGATATTGGACTTAGTTGACGTAATCTATTCACAGTATCGTTTACTACATCGTGCTCACTTCATCGATTGTATTAAAATCTTATAAATGACTAATTAAAATAATGATACTGCTTCGATTCTGAGACAAAGAACAACGAATAAAACTATTTTTTCTTCGCACAGTTTCGCTTATTTTTGACCGTTTACGTTTAAAACCCATTACTAGTGCAGAGTCAAGGGAATCGCATGAGACTTTTCTTAGCAAAGAAAAATAATGATGCAGTACGAATTCGAACTATGATCCTTCCAATATGTTAACGATACCGGAAGTTCTTCACGTACTTTTCTGATAATTACAAGGAGCACATTTTCGTTCATATGTTAAGAAATATTTATTTTAGAACAGTTCAATGTATAATTGGATAAAAGCAGGATGTCCACGCGATCATCTTATCATCGGTATTCCAGGTTATGGCCGAGCATTTACTGCCAGTGGAAAAGATCCGATAAAAGCTTATGGTGAAGCCGGTGGTGCAAGTTCGATACTATCGCCTTATTTAGGTGAAAGTGGTTTACTTGCTTTTTATGAAGTAAGACAATTTTCATATTTTATTTTTGGTTTATTTATTGCTAAACATACATCAACGATTTCTAAGATATGTAAAAAAGAATTGACCGAAGGTTTCAAACGTTATTGGCATGAAGAACATGAAATATCGATTAGTTTTAAAGATGGCATTTGGGTTGGATACGACGATCCAGAGAGTGTTCGAAATAAAGTAAAACAGATTGTCTTTTGTTCTTTTTCTTCTTCGAATTAGACTCGTTTTTGATTGAATTATAAGTGTGAATACGTCAAACGGGAGGGTTTCGGTGGTGCAATGATTTGGGCATTGGACATGGATGATTTCAGTGGAAAATTTTGTCAAAAGAAACGAAAAAAACGATTGAAACGTTTCCCATTAATCAATGCAATGAAAGAAGTTTTTGAATATGTCGAAACAACAACACAAATGACCACTGTACCTGTTCAAACAACAAATTCATCAAATGAAACTATGTCATTAAGTGAAGACTTCCAAATTCTTCTAGATCAAATGTTCGATGAAGCTTCATTATCATCGTCATCATCATCATCGTTATTCAAACGATTTCAAACTTATTTTTTTCTGGTTCATATACTTATCGTTAAATATTTGATAGCATCATAGTGTTTTATTTTGTCTTCTGCCAATAAATATGACCGGTTTGAGTGCATGATATCTCTTCTTCGTCTTCTTTTGTTCGAATTTCAAAATCAATTCAAGAATTTTGACTTTTTCTTGGGATCATTTATTTCATTGAACAAATCTCCCAGAAAACTGATCAATTTCAAAGGTTTTCATTAGATTCATTTCATCTAGATTAGAATTTTCGACTCCGTTAAATTTCCAGTCTCGTGTTCATGATAAATATTTACATGAATAGAAATCTCTTTGATTGCCTATATTACATTCAAGATTTTATATTAGAAATTTACCATAATCCGAATTATATTCTAAAACATGATGCTTAATATGAATTCTTATATAACGATGCAAATTCAAACGTTCACCAAAAATCACAAGCCTAACATTATATTTAATGTATCATTCGTTGTCAAGTCAGAATTAAAGTTGGATCGTGCATACTCTCCCAACAGAGACATAGCAATCAAACGGACATAATCACTGATTAACAACATCATTCCAATTTCGATTTGCCTCTTTGACAAATATTACTTTGATCACGAAACAGGAAAATAACTTGTGCAAGTTGAAATGATACGTGTTCATTGTGCTATCGAAAAATCTAATATTATAAATTTGTAAACTAGAATTTTAATAATTATCATTCGTCTTCCTACTTTCAATATTATCCTAAGAAACGATCGAAACAAAACATTAAAATCAACCGGACTTTTTTCTCAATTCTTTGATTTGGAATTTCAATCAAAATCAATTAGGATTTCTTTGACCAGAAGAACTGAGCTATGCGTTTTACTGGAGAAGAAAAGTGTGTAACTGTCACATGCTATTCATAGTGTAAACAGAATTTGAAAAAGTTTCCTTTCATAAAAGATAGTCTCCCAATCATTGAGCTATTCATAAATGTTTCTTAAGATTTCAATGACATCATCGATTATCTTGCATGGTGATGCATTCAATTTTGGATTAACATAGTAGAAAAATTTATAGAATCTTCTTCGATATCAATGAGAGAATTATTGTGATCAATCAGTTCGAAACCTGTTTTTATTAGAAGAAATAATCTTGATCTACCAGTGTTCTAACCAGAGACACGTTAGTAATCGAAAAAAATAAAATCCAATTTCAAGGTCATTGAACCGCAGTACTATCGCATTTCTGCACCATTCCATCAAACGATACGAAGCATAGAAAATCAAACAATATTCTGTCTGTTTTTTTTGTTAGGTCTTTTCATCGTTGCAGTTCTTCATAGAAGTTATTTTCAATATTGAGATCGTGCAAATTAGAAAAATAGATCGAGTCGATGAAATCTACGGAGAGGAAGCGAGACACAGAAGAGAGAGTAAACATCATAGACTGAGAAAGAAACACAATAAAAACAAACACGCAAAATTATAACCTATCTTGGATTTCTCCATTTTCTACGATAAAATCTAACTAACAAGCACTTGTACTACTGCTTTGCAGTATTAGTAACGCAATCGTATATTGATTAATAGCAATAACTTTAATATTGTTCATAGTTTCATTGAACAGCGATGCACTAAATACTGTCAATAAAATGAACATCATCACGTGTTCGCTATTATGAATGACAGACAATAGGGAACTCATATCGTCAATGATTGTTTTTCATTTGCCTTATTTATCTGAAACAATGAATTCAGGTAGCGTGATTGATTGAAAAAATATCATTCACAAGGCAATAACAAGCATAAAAAATCTTTATACATGATCGATCGTATGTTAACATCTCTCGAAATTCATTTAATACATAATGAGTATAATCCTATGGGTTGTAGTTATGTGAATACTCACAATTATCGTATGGTTAAAGTGTCAAATATTTCAAAATGATCCCTGCCTCTCGCTTTTTTTGAAGATATTTTCTTGTCTTGATGAAAATTCAAAGAATTTTATTTTTAAATGCAATAATTCTTTTCTGTTTTTATTAATTTAGTATTCTTTTTTGTTTTGTTCAAGTATACATGTAAAAATTAGTGATGTTCCAAATTGGCTTCTAGTTCATGAATACCACGGACTACTTGATCTTGTTCTTGTGAACTCGTATTAGATTTTCTTCCAAAATACGCGCCCTTCGAGTTTCTTTTACCGTATTTTAAACTACGCTTTTTCAGAGCATGCACATTAGATCCGTAATGTTCCGATGTAGCTAAAAATGGTTTTACGCTACCACTTAATTCAATAGCATCATGTATCGCACGCTTATCAATCGATCTTTTACTCGGCGATGTTTTGCAATTACATGTGTTTGGATCAATATATTCACCCTTGGTAAAATTGCAAAATGTGTTGCCACAATCGCATAAACCTCCACTTGCTTTCGACGGACAATCAACAGCAGGAGTATCGCCTACAAGCAAAGACAAGCCATCTAAATTTTAATATCAATATTTGGACATAAAAACGTTACTTGGCACATAAGGAATAAAATAATTATTTGAATATTGCGACTGAATATAATTACACACAAGAAAACGTTCGATACGATCTGGATAGAGACAATGCGTATGAGCACAGCCAACCCGTGTCATGTTACTTAGCATTGCTTGTGTATAATGTAGACATGTACCTGGATTTGGAGAACAGCCAGTACCATATTTGAAATTAGGTTTTTCACTGCTAAGCATCGCGTCTAATAAGCTAGCTAAAGAACTACGTATTTCACTCGCCATGACCATATTTTGGCCATTTTTCCAGCCAAATTGCGGACTTAAACGATTGGCAGCTAGATCATGATCAAATGCACACATGTTCGCATGAACTTGAGCCAGCTTAGCTAATTCATCATCCCAATAGAGTTTGAACATGTATCGAGATGGAACTCCTGCACGATAAGCATTGTGTTTGTCCAGGAGTGCTTGTTTGTCAGCATCATTTATTGGAATGACAATAGCATGATCACTTGGTCCAAAGCTAAATAAAACTTCATGAAAGAACTTTGGACATGTAAAAATGAAAGTTAAAAATTGTGATCAGTATCGTATCGGATAATGGTTTTTAGTTAGAGATCGAAAATAATCTGTTGATTTTCGAACACGAAACATCACTTTTACTGCTATGACGAAAGATGTAATCTCAAAAAAATTCTAACATACGTATTCGTTTGTTTTTACGAGAACTTACCACATTGAGTGAACAGGAGATAGACTTTTATAAGCTGAATCACAGGTATCCAAATGCAACAAAGGTTTTCCAGTGTTGCTAGTATGCTTTTCTACACAATACTTGTATGTAACAGATGAATCAGTTGTTTTACATTGTTGGTACGGGGCTATTTTAGATAAATAACCACAGCCACTAAACGAATTTCCATTGATTGTGAATGAGGGAAGACATGTTAATGTTGAATTCCAAAAATTATAGCAATACGTGAATTTACCAATATAATCAGCTGTCAATGAACACCATGGTAAGTCTCCGTTAGTTCCATCAGTCGTACAATCACGATAGGTAGTACCTAGGTATGTAAATGGAAAAACACAATTACTTTTGTCAACAACAGGATATATATCATGTGCTTCAAAGCTGGACCAGTCATTCGATGCATAGATCGATGAATACAAGAGATACATGATAAAGCTAATTGTGCAGTGACGAGCCATATTTGAATGGAAATAATTTTGAGAAGGAATGGGATCTTCAAATGAAGAGAACGGTTTATATACATATATACATATATATATTTGATTGAATCATTGTATCAACAGATGGGACAGTTTTATTTAATGATTCGAAACTTGTTGATCTTGTTTTCGGTTGACAGATTGAATATTGTGGAAAGTTTTTC
This sequence comes from Rotaria macrura, assembly GCA_900239685.1. NCBI lineage: Eukaryota > Metazoa > Rotifera > Eurotatoria > Philodinida > Philodinidae > Rotaria > Rotaria macrura. Next base: position 12,592 of record OENT01001196.1, on the reverse strand, counting down.
ATGCATTCAAGTACATATGGCAACACATTGATTTCTTTGTAGTTTAATGATATTTTAATTTCATGTCAACAAATGTCTTATTATTTATGAAATATAAGTTCTTATTTATTTTTTAAATAGTAATCGAATGATTCTTACTTATCAATATAACAACATATGTCATATGCATCATTACAAAGAAAATAGAATATATATATGTGTGTATTTTCATTAGGTTCATTAGTTCTTCAATTTTGTGAATCAATCTAAATTTTATTCCCTCGATTGTTACACCTTCAAGAATACTTTGTTGGATATTTTTGTCGACAGATAAATTGCTTCTCTAATAAATCAAATTTGTAAATGAAGAAAGAAAATTTTATTCTCAGAAAGATCTATTACATATAAGTCCATTCTTTTTACGAATATCCTGAAAAGAATTCATGTTCTGTGTCTACTGTTACTATGTTGAACCGGCACATTCATGATGGTCTGTTTTCTTGATTGAATATTGAGATAGCAGAAAAACAAGACTCGTTTTCAAATTGTGACTTCTGACATTGTTTAGAAGTATGACTGAGAGAAACTGATTTCGTGACAAAGTTGAACGTCGTATGTTTTGATTCGATTTCGAAATGAGAAGAATGCAATCGTTGGTCTAAATGAGCCTTGTTCAACATATCGTGTTTGTCATGGATATGTTTTATGATAAGAAAAGCAACGAGATGAGTGTCACTGATAAAGATTATTCTAATCAACATTCGATAATAAACTATCCTACTACAATGGTATTCATTCAAAATAACAACTTTCAACTGGAAAATACCTCTACCGATCAGCTTCGAATATCAACTATCTAAAGAGTATTAGAAACAATGATTGACCGTAGGCATTATAGATAGACTTGTTTCAACAAAGATCTATCTGTACAAGAACTTCTTTCACTGATACGGAAGACTGATGTAGAACAGTCAGAAAAACAATATTGTATAGCAGTTACAGTCTTTTAAGACGTTTATTTTCAATCAAGCAAAATTAAGAGAAGAATGCCTGTTAAGTTTATGTACTTTTATGTTGTTTTTAAATAACCTTATTTTCGGTTACGATCAATATCAACGGACAATCGTAATTCAAATGTTCCATGGGCACATTTAGGGTTGCGAATGATCACACGGTAGTCACCTTTTGGAAGGCGATAGCTTAGTACAGCAGCATAACAGTTCTTCGATTCTAGATTGTTGCCATCATCGTTTTTAGCTAAAAACTCTTTTGTCAACTCTGAATATAATTCAAGTAAAGGATCAGAGGCACCTGACGATTTCCACATTTGACAAGAGACCCATGTATTGGCTGATATTGTTACATCAGCAAATGTCGTATTAATATGAAAACAAAAGGTAAAATTTGGTTGATTGATATTTGTACTTTCGTTCAATATTGTATCGAGATAAAGCCATCGTGGACATTCGGCTAGATGAGAAGGAGTTGTGGTGCTTGATTTGGCTATTGTTGTAGCGTTCCAAATATTTTGTTCAGTAGTAGAACTCTTTTCAATCGTAGTAGTTTGAGTAACGGCAATGCGAAACACCCAAGCATTTGGATTATTCATAGGAGCTGATTCGATACCACATGATTCGTTTATAGTAGCAACTCCACTGTCGAACAAAATATAATATTCTTCATTCTAAAAGTAAATCAATCGTTTTCAATAGTTGAAGTGCTGCAATCGTGATAGATGTACTTACTTGCTCCCATGTGTAATTGTGTGTAGAGAATGTTATAACTCGTGGTTCATATATAACAGAAGTGTCACTTGCAACATCCAAACGGTATACTTCTTCATTATTGGAACGTTTAAAAAACCGAACGTAAACTTCACTAGCACGTCTGGGTCTCACAATATCACGATCAACTTCAATAGTCCATAAAGATTGAGTAGCTGTCACAAAACCCGTTGGTATCATGTGAATGAATTCAGGTGGATGAACGTCAACTTGAAATGTAAGACATACTTGAGAGCCAATTCTTTGTTGAGAATCAACGGGTGTGACACAGAGCTGTTGTAAACCATATTGATCTGGCTGAGGTGTCCATTCAATAGGCATTGAGTACAGCTTTTGATTCGATGAATCAAGGACAATGTCGCCTTTGATAAGACCAGCTGGTGATACAGTTAAAATATCTTGCAAAGTAGTGCCGTCGTCTTCACATGGAACAAGTATTTGAATACGTGCCTTCAGTGTATTGTTCGATTGAACACCAATGCACGAATTCGGTGACCATTCGCCAATGTAAACAGGTGGATCAGAACAATAACTGTTGTTTAATGCTTCGACAATATGAATAAGAAATTGAACTGGAATAGAAGAAAGAACTTCACCGTTGACATCGAAATCTTCAATGACTATGGCAACAGCCTGGTAGCCTATTTCAGAAGCATTGTAAGCTAATTCACATGGATTCGATCGCAGAATTCCTTGCGGATCACATATACTGCCACATTCGTCTTCTTTTCCCCAACGACATTCTACTCGATCTCCATCACTATCAGCCATGGGAATACGAATAACATGCATTCTACCAACTTGAACTTGCATAATTGGATTAATAGTCGTTTTAGGAGAACTATTCAATCTATTAAATATTATACAAAGATCATCGTTCGTGTTATTGATCATTCTTTGATTACTACTAGTTTACTTACGTTCCATCGAGACGTCGATTTGTATTAACAACCAATTTTAGTGACCAGCCTAATCCTGTGTTAGGTGGTAAAAGTGTGATCCAACAACATCCTGCATAGAAATATTCGATTCGACTGTTCACAGGTAGAAGAACATCCGTGAAATTTTCACCACTACTGTAATCGAATTCTTCATTGTAATCTGTGCATCGCACTCTAGCATCAACAATAGGCATGTTGACTGACCCAATCCCAGTATTTGAATTCGTGGTAAGTCTACCTTCTCCTATTAGATCACCTGAATTCGGAGATGTATCATTACAAAAATGAGCTGAACGACGCCATGAGTGCCGCTGTGTGATACGCACTGGTATCTTTTCACCACCAGTTGTTATATTTTGATGAAGAGCACGAATCGTATATGATATTGCTCCACCTCTACATAGTGTCTATGCTTGAAGATACATGAAATAAAAAGTCACAATCTTATTTACCTATAATGAGATCCAACAACGAATGTAACAAGACAAAAGGAAAGATACAATGAGAGCATTGCTTTGGATTTATTCGGATTTAGAAATGATGTATTTTGAGTGAATTATCAAAAGAATTCCTTTGTTTTTATATTCAATATTGTAATCCGATTACGATTAGCTCTTATTACAATGCCTTGACATAATCTAAGAATATTAAGGGAAAATATTGATCGTAGAATAAAATACTTGAATATCATGTATCGTCAAAATAAACCGTCAGTAATCATGATAACTACACACCTACCGATGCATGATTAAAAAGATCGATAAATAACCATACTGATCATTGGGTATTTTCATTGATTGAAATTAAGAATTTGCTGTCCATGGCGAGATTAGTGCAAGTGATTATGAGCACCTATTCTTTATTTTTAATCATTGGCATGAGAGTTTCTTTTTCAAAGTTTCAATAAAACAACATGTATTATGATCAATAATTATGTTTACTTCTTTTCTCATGAGACGGCGCTTGACGATTCGCAGCATAGCAACTCTTCTTTCATACGACTATAATCGTCATAAATATTTCAAGAGTATTATATTGTCAAACTCGCTCATGAAAATCATGCATTGCAATTGACATATCAATTTCATATTGCTAATATTATATTTTCTTCAAGATCGATTTGATGCATTGTATCAGATATCAAAAGTTTTCTAACACATAGTTTACAGTTCTGTCTTACGATAAGACAAAAAAACACGTCGGTAGTATCAGTGTAGATCTATATTAGATACGAACGCATGAATTGTTCAAGGAGTATTGCCACAAAATTAAATATACTCCTTTTCCTTTTAAGATGATCAACGACATCTCCGTGATATCGGATAGAACTTGCATCATGTTCGCTAATTCAATTTAGAGAAAGGAAGCAATATGGGGTTATAAGTAGTTTTTATCGATCGGATTTCAATTGATACGACTGAAAATATATAAATCAATATTTTTGTCGTCGTTGAATAAAGAAAACCTATCTTCATTATATTTACTTCATTTGTTTTTGTCAGTCGAGAATTAATCTCTCTTCGATACTCACAAATCATTGCGAAGAAAATAACTACTGACAACGAACATGTTCGTTTATTTTTTGTTTGAAAGCTCGGATGCTGCTTTCATACAAAATGTGAGTTAGACGAAGAAATGTTTGTCTGTTCGTTTTGTGTTGCATAACGATCATCAGTATATAGAAGTTCAGTTGAATCATCGCTCCAACCGTCGTTACTATCGTAGTTTGTCGTCGACATGTCATCTTTTTCGATTGGCATGGAGACTCGTTCAATAGGTATGAACGATTCATCATGCCAAGAAAAATGACCAGCAGAAGAAAATGAAGAAATTCGTTCATCGATAATATTGTCACGTTGAGTTATTGCATGAGCTGAGTTTTGGACAACAACTTTGTTCATTTTATCGGAAGCAGATGTACAAAAAAATGGAAGTGTTTGGCAAGAAGATGTTCGAGATGACTGATCAATCAACGATTGATGCGGACAACTAAAGTCATACATAAAGTATCGAAATAATTATCATTCGTTTAAAATAAAGCAAAATGTTCTATTCGGTCATGTTTAAAAGAATTGATCAAATGCTGATCGTATGAATAATTTTGCGAGACAATAAATGAATAAACATAGATTTACGTCGTGATATTCAATGTCTAGCATCGTTGGTTGTGGTATGTCTGCACAAGGACTTCTTTGAATCTCATGCTAATTTATTGTTGAATTTCTCGAACAAACATTATGTCGTTGAATTGCAGCATGAGAAATACTATATTTATTTTTACTATTCTGTTGAAGTAGTCTATTTCCAAATGATATAAATCCATTCAAAAATTCATGTTTAGCAATTTCTTAATATCTATTACGATAAAATCGAAAGCCGCCTCTATAGCTTTCAGACTTTCATCTGTACTAACAGAATTTCTGTTTTGAGTTCAATGCTCTACAATTGTTAAAATTGCATGGCGTCTCGGGGGCATACATAGACGACAACAATCCTTGAACTTATTCTTGATACGAACACAATTATATTCAACTTAAATCGGATTACTTTATCGGCTAAAGTCACCTTTGTTTTCAAGGCATCTATGGTCTCAATTCATCTTTCTTTTTTGTTATACATCCCCGAAAAATCAACGTATATGTTCTCAACTTCTATTCGAAGCTAAATCTTCGACTATTCAGATTAACACAGTGAATTTTGCTCGATAGTATTGTTGTTTCTATCCGATTCCAATCAGAAAATTAGACGAGAAGATCATTGTAAACCCTGTTGTACGAAGTTCTCTCTCACTCACATATACACAGAACTTTCGAATCAATAAGAAAACATTCAGAACACCTTTTCTACGTGAAAAGCATTATTAACTCAGTTTCCCTTCTGGATTCGAAAGACTCATAAGAATCTATCTGAAGAAAATTTTGAGACTTGTGTCAAATTTGAACGTGTTGCCAATGGAAAAATTCAGTTTGAACTTTCAAAATACCGAATCCAGATGTGTTAGGATACCCCGCTCCAAAATCAGTAGGAAATACCAATTGTCGATGTTGTTTTACAAAGAACGACTCCAGAATGTATTCGAAGCACAACTGACTCGATCAAATTTCGGTACAAGATTTTTAAGATCCGATGGCCTGCATCGGCGGCACTAAACTTTTGATTTACTAACTCAAAAACGGTCACATTCGCGTCTCATTTCTATTTCCACCAAATACCGATTAAAATTAATTTTGAACAAAACCAGACAATAATAAAGAATCCATTGACATAAGCTTCATTTCTGGTTGAGACCACAGCCTTTTCTTGTAATCTTAGGAAAATCTCGATTTTCAATTTGAGTTTTGCTCGAGAAAACTGAGACTCGGAAAAAGATTCTGCAGTAAAATGAAACGGATTTAATGTGTCTATATCGAGCATGAGTGATACGTAAGGCAGACTCAATATGTATGCGGCTAATTCACACGTTTTCGTCGACGAGACAAATTCGTTAGTGCGTATTCTTTCCTAGGAATTGTGTACGTACTTTTTGACTGAAATAGTATATTTTTGCTGAAGGGATCGTTGCTCATCATTGGTAGAAAATCGATGCGTGTCTGTTGATTGACGATCGATTGATTGATGATGAAGCCACAGCGGTGTGGATAATGAGTCATTTGCATTGTATTGCTGCTGATTAAACTCATGATTTGACACAGGTGAACAAAATGTCGGTGATCTGGCGTTGAAGATTTTGTTTGACTTTGCTTGTTTTCTGTTGAATTGAATTGAATGGACTTGGGGTGTGTTTTCAAATCGATTAGTTCCGTTTTCTTGTCGAATACGATTATTGTTCGTCGGTTGAATTGCTAATAAATGATCTTTCGACTCAGTCGGTGATGTTCGTCCGAGATCTATTTGTTCGTTTTCAGAATGAATGTTGGGTGTACGAACAAATTTACTTGGCCGAGATCGAAAAGGAGGAATGATATTTCGAGGTAAATGGTCAGATTCAAGTTCATTCGTTGGTTGAAGCATTCGACTATAATGAATGACAAAAAATAGAATTCAATATGGTTTCGCTGTTCGACAACGAGTTATTCTACGTTTTATTTTGCATTATGCATCCAGATGACTTCAGTGGATATCTCGAGCTAACAGGTTGATGTTGTCGATTCATACTGTTGATTTTGTTTCCTTTCGCCATTTCACGATTTGTTTGTTGTTTCATTTCAGTGTTCAAATTATTCGAAGATAAATCATTGGTAGTCAATGGTGTTCGATTGTTGTTATGTTCACTGATTCGCACATGGTGTCGCCGACGAGTTGTTGTAAAGAAATTATCTGATTGCTTTGGTGTCAGTTCGTGATTTTCGGGCATGTTTAATTGATTCATAATGTTTTTCACTACACATAAGACAGATGGTGCGCGTTAAACTGTGAAAATTTTGAATGGAATAAAAATCTACAATTGCGTTGAATTTTTTCATCTCGAAAATTACTAGTCCACTGATTCATATGATTTAGTCGTGTTTTTCTCTTATATTTTCGTTTGTTTTCTAGATAACCGTTGTTAATCACTGTACTATGTAATGTTGGTAAGGGCTGATGCTTTGTTCTACAAAATATTTCTACATGTGTGTAGGAATTTTGCATTGTAGTGGCATTTGAATATTTTTTTTTGAATACTTAAATCTAATGATGAGCTTAAAACATAAATGAAACATCATGATTTTGCTTATTTGAATATTAAAACTATCAATCGAAGGGATTTGAACGATCTTCAACTTATTCAAGTTAAAGCTGAAGACAAGAGCAGTTGCTACTAATTGCCGACAAGATTGTTCTGTTGTGTCAAACAGTAGGTGATTCGATCCTTTTAGTAAACGGATTAGTGTATTTTATCTTGATGAATAGATTTCAACTACAGTCTAATACTAATCGAGAGTTGCAGGCAGCTAATTATTTACAAAGGGTATATTTGCTTGTTTAGTTGGCGACTTATCCATAGAAAAAAGTCAAAGTAAATAAAGTGAACACATAACAGGCGACATACTTTCTTATTTCAAATTGAAATAATTCAGAAATTCAAGCAATGCCAAAATTTTCTTGACGTCAGAGAAAATGTACAAAAACTCTATGGAATCACATAGAAAACTTGTTCAATAGTCCTCAAATCTTGATCAATAGTCATAAATTCACCGAAATTTACAAAAATAACAGAGTTGTGTGAAAACTACACGAGACTTAATGAAGATGTTGACGTGACAATTTGCTTTTCTTAGAACAGATGAACATTTTCATTATTGACAGCTGATTCGAGACAATCAGTCAACCTTTCCATATCACATTTCGATCACTAAATAGTTGTTGTGTGAAAAAAACAAACATACCCTGAGCTGCGAATTTAAAGGCTCATTTCATTCGTACACATTTTTTCTACATAGTAAGCAAAACTCGTTGTTAATAACTTTTTGACAATTCTACAAGTGATCATACAGAACTGAAATTTTCTTTTGGTCATGTCAAAAATGAGACACTAAAAATAAGTTTTATATTTTTTGAATTGAAGACTTGTTCACAAATAAAACTACGAAATTTCGATTAAGTCTACTTATTTCGGACAACTCTTTCTTTCAAATTAGCAAGACTTCAAAATCGAGCATTGGTCTCTCGCTTGAGTGTTTATTACATGAATCGGCACTTTTCTAACCGCTGAAGTTGACAACCAAGCAAGCAGAATGTACAGAAGAAATATTTCTGAAGTCTCGATGAAACTTCATATATATTTCACGTTCGAATTCCATGTGTAAAAATAAAATAAATTATTTATCTTCCGGGTCAATTTTATTTTGCATTATCTTGATATGCGATTAAGAAATAATTCACATATGGAAGGTTAACATCAAATCAAGAATCGTTAAACGGAAGCGTCCGTCAAGTCTCTGCGTAAGGAGAGACGGGTTCAATTATCAGTTTCAATACCTAGTCCCTGCTTCTGGCACGCATTCACAAATAAGTCTGTCCTTCAATAGAATCCCACTCTCGAGTTTATAAACTTGTGACAAAATAGAAGTCTATGCAATGCGAAATGTGAATGTAAAAAGAAATCAAATCATTTTCTTCGATAATACCCAGCGCTTTACATTCAATTTTCATGTACGCTGATCGATTTTTTCTGCTCTTGCATTTACGTTTTTTTAAATTAAACACATATCAATGACGCCGTACACAATGAAAGAGGCTAATCGTATCGCAGAAGTTCGTTTTTCAACTTGTAAGTTATGAAACAGCATAAAACATTTTTGGGCTTGTCCCTTGTGTGAAAAAAGAAAATCAAGCAAGTCGAAAGTACTACGTTTTATACTACGACATCTTCAAGTATTCAGCCGAATGTAGTTATCGTACCCATGTCGAGTACTCTTGAGATCTGCATTCAATTGATTTATTCTGATTCTATTTGAAATACGCAGTAGACTGAACTAATGTTGGTTTTTTAGAAAATTTCAAAATGCTATGTGACAAAAATAGGATACCGATTCAAAAGGTCGAAAGCTCATGGGAAACCATTGAGTGCTGTGAATAGAATAACTCATTTAGAAAACAACAAAACACTTGATTCATAAAAAAATTTGATGATTCAGTGCATCTTGAAATTTTCTTCAAAATGAAACATAAATATCCGATGAAAAATATAAAAGAAAAAAAAATAATTGTCTTAAGAGCATTTTCCTGTTTATTTTGTCTTTGAATAAAGCATCACTTGAAACACAAGGTGATAACCATGAAATCTCAAATAACATTCTTTCTTTACAACGAGACACAAATTCTAGATTGTCTCAGTGCTACGTTTTGCTACGATTGACAATCACGTAGCACGCAAATCATTAAAGTATAGTCAGTGTAAAATTTCAAAGCTTCAGTTGTTAATCATAGTTCATAGGAACATAAATAAATCGAAACTACAAAGGAAACTTGTTTACTTGCATGTGGATTTACAGTTGATTGTCTGTTCTGTTTGAATAAACGATGACTCGTTTTCGATGGTGAAATGTTCAACTGCGCACGGTTTTCTATGACATTTTTTCGTTGTGATATCGATAAATACGACTGATTTTGTCGTTCAATAACTGATCTGTTAATATGTGCTCTGATTTGTTCTTGATTTGGATAGTAACTAAACGATGTTGTTGTCTTCAAGTTTCTTTGCTTGTGAATAGATCGATTTGAATCAGATAATGTTTGAGCATTTGACTTGTGTGTAGGGCTGTTTATTAAATAAATCTGTTCGCCATTGAAAGAAACCATAGATGTTCTCATTGTTGTTGACGGTTCGACAATGATATTTAATTTTCTGTTGTTCAGTTTTTGTTTTACTGATGGTTTAGTCGATTTTGAAATGATTGTACTTGCCGTTGACAGATTTTTACTATTCAAATCATGTAATGATCTCGACTCTTGAATAGAAGGATGTAAGACTTTCATTCTAGTTTGGTTTGTTTGTTCATGGACATTGTCGTTAGATTGTTTAATCATGTTTGGTTTTTCATTTGATTTGTGATTAACAACATTTTCTTCAGAATGTTCACGTTCTGCACTATTCATAAGTGAATATTCGATAGATTGATCGTGAGAAGAATGGCCAGTATTTGAACCTTCTTCTATGGCCCTTGATAGTCGATTATGACTTGTACATGGTTGCTTTGAATATTGAATTGATGAATTTGTTGTAAACGAAGGATTACGACCAGAATCGGATGATTCACGATGAGGATTTGTCTTCTCGTAGTAAGAGTTTTTCACCTGAAAAAATATGTTTTCATTTCAATGAAAGAAAATTCGGATTGAAAGTTTTACTTGATGTGCACGTGAAGCATTTGATAGTGAATCATCGTGGGAAATTCGTTGGCTTTTAGGTTTGGAATCAAGTTTATCTTTTTTTCTTGATCTTGCACCTAATACAGGCTGTTTGATTATTGCTACGTGATCATGAGAAGTAAAGGTATCATTATTAGTATTCGCAGGTCGTGATGATAACATTATTTCGTTCTTATAGTCTTCGTCGAATAGTGGTGTAACAATACAAATCGATCCAGTAAAATTATCCAACGAAATGTTGGTTATTCTTGGATCTAAATAATATTCAGGGATTATTGTGGACTTTATGCATAATTCAGGAGATTAGCAAAAAGAAAAGATAGAAAAATGTTTTCTTTGTATAAAAAATGAATGATGAAAGGTTTTTATTGTAAGGTAATATTTTCTTTTCTTTTCTTTTGGTATATTGAAGAGGGACATTTAGTTGAAGTAAAAGGAAACATTTTTACAGAACTGTTATATCGTCTTCATTTTATGTACTCTTTTTTTCTAGTACGGAAGTATAATTTTAGTTGCACCGACTAAAACAATACGAAAGATTTTCGAAATTTTCTCTGATGTTTATTTTATTTTATCAGGAGACATAGATTAAACAAGTGTTTTCTTTTCATTCTATTGAATAGATGTGACCATATTAGCGAATTTCATTGTAAACTCTTTTATGTGCAGCATTGATACACTCGTTTGAAAGTGAAATATAATCTATAAACCATAAAGGAAGAAGTGTTCAAAGAAGCAGACGTAACAAATCGTGTCTTCAATGATAGAGGAAAAAACATTATTTAATAATTAATATGATGATGCATCGTCCGTAACTTTTTGTCACGAATATGCACAAAGCTCATTGTCTATTTCTCTTAACTAATTAACAATTCCTAAAATGTTGAACAGTTCTACGTTTCAAGTTTAATGAAGCGTAATTAGAACCGATTGCATCAGCCGAAAGTATGGCCACTTAAAAAAATCTTCTCGAAGCAATATCCTAATCAAGAGCAAAAAAGATATGGAGAAATTTTGTATTTCAAATCTTCAATACTGAGTTACTAACAAAGAAGTGTTTTTTAAGAGATAAATTTATTTCCTTTCACGAACGTACATAAACCTTTTATTTGATTTTGATTACAGTACTGATCATATCCAATATCTGACTTAGCTTCATTTTTTTACGCCAGGTTTCTGTTACCTCATGAAAACTTTTGAATAGTCTCACTTTGTTCCAAAAGTTTAACTATTTTAGCGCTAAAAACATTTTTGAAGAGTTGACAATTATGCGACACAAAAGCATACCAACATGGAGCATATTCAAATGACTTATGTAATTAGTCGCTATCGGACAAACGAATCAATGATTCAAAAATACACATATCGCCATGCACTGATACGTTAGAATGAACGAGAAGTCGGCGTGTCGAAGAATCACGAAATCACTTTTTTACTTCTCGTCTTTGAAATATCTTATGAAATTGAACTTGAAGGTAGCTGCTTTTTTGTTAGATTAGTTAAGTTAAAGTTATTCAACAAACGCTTACGTTAGATCTCAGGTTTTTGTACCTGTTTTATGATGAAATTTAAGTTCATGACGGAATCAAATTTTCCGTGAAGGAATAACCTTTGAAAAATGATGGGGTTTCACAAGTATTCTTTTCCTCAGAAAATGCTCCGGTAGTTCTTCGAAATAATTAATGTGATACAATTCACGAAGAATCTATGAGAAAAAAAAACAGATCGAGTAATGTTTCTAATGAATTAAAATTTGTGCTTCGATAAAGCGTCAAGTTTATTTTAGGCAGTATGGGAATTAAGAAATATTTGATATAACCTACGAGCAGCTACATTCAATCAATTTTATCGATTCAGATAAGATGTTCACAGTAGGTAGACCAAGGGGGAAAAAGCGTGACTCCTCGAGTGCATGCTCCAACTTGACTCCACCTTGACTCCAACTTGACTCCACCCTTACTCCACTTGACTCCTACTTGACTCCACCTTGACTCCAACTTGACTCCACCCAGACTCCACCCAGACTCCACCCTGACT
>OENT01001195.1:0-49676 GCA_900239685.1 Rotaria macrura | reverse complement strand
GAAAGAATGTCGTGCGCTGCACGACAACGAGAAAAGTCGCTTATTACAACTTACCAAGAGGTAAATGATCAACTCTGATCAAATACATGTTGCGATGACGAAAACGTGCGGGTTGGTGGCAACACTGATCTGCCAGAGCAACATTTTCTATTGAAATAAAAAGAAACACGTTTCTTGTTTTTGCGTACACGGCATTGAAAATAGTTAACAAGTGAAATCTTGTGATGCTAGAGTACTTAGATATCAATCAATGAATATTTAGAAGAGGACGCATGTGAATGTTCTTATCCGTAGTGATACCGAGTACTCTCATGTATTTAGCCATGATTTTCGAAAAATATCTCCAGTTGAGTATCTCTTTTCAGAGATCGTACAGCTCATGGATTTGTTTTTTATATAATCTCTTAATATTAAGTCATTTGAGTTGGAATATCAATAGTTTAGAATTTGTTTTTTCTTACCTGTTAACTTTTGATATAGGAAAGGCTTTGACTATGTGACTTATTCAGACGCTTGAGGGTGATTTTTTCTAAGATTAGGCTCATATGTTTTTTTTCTCTAGGGTTTCTAATAATGTATGCAGTACTCTCATTCGTATAGTGTCGTTTTTGTTATATGCACAGGTCAGCACCATGCTTATTTTTCTTTCTCTCTGAGAAATGAATACCTTGAGTGATCGTCAAAAGTAGATTGAATGTTGGATGGAAAAAGAGAACATTTTTGAGAGGTCCTCTTACATAGTCTTCTGTTTGAGAGAGTGAAATTAATCATTTTTCTGGTCTTCCCCTTCTGTACCAAACAGTGTCTTTCATGAAGTGAATGAATTTTACTACACAGAGCCATCTATATTTTGTGAGAAAACTCCTACATATCATTCACCCACTCATCACTTATGTCGTTTTCTATCAAGGTTTACATATATATGCAGTTTATAGACATAAGTGCATTCATGCAAATGGAAGAGCCTCATTCATGTCGTAAACTGTTAGTTAAAAAGTGGCAAACATTTAAATGACAGAAAAAACTGGATTGAAGCGCTAATCCTAAGTTGTTACCAGATAGAAATTGTTGAATATATGAACATAGAGAAGGCTAGAATATTTATGTATTGTCACCGATCATGTTAATTTGTCTAGAAATGCGCAGCACTTTTCTATTGGTTTTTCTGAAGTCTTGTAAATGTGCACGCGTCATAATCGCATCTGTTAGTTAAGTTGAAGAATCGGTTACATTTTTGCAACTCATCAAAACAAATCATCTTTGAAAGTAAAATTCGAAATTTGTCGTTCTAACCTAGACCTATTTTTGTTGTTAGATTAAGTCTTAAGTTACTGTAGAGTTCATATCTGTTCATTAAAATCTTGAAACGTTCGCGTAGTACTGACGCGCAATGAAACTCTGCTACTTTTACTTTCTCGTGACGTATCTTTTGAAGATTTTGATTGTATGAAGCTAAAATTGGTGTTCTTACCCAATTAATCGATTTTTCATCCCATTTGTTCTGGTTCAACTTTCAGTACACTGCAATACTTTCATTCTTTGGTATTCTGTTTGAAAATCTCAGTTTCTACTACTCGCTTAACCAAATGAATATTAAAAATTGTTCACTTTATGGGAAATAATCCTACTGATCGACTTTGTTTCATCGCAATCGAACGATTTGCTGTGAATTCTTCTACTTTTCACTGTATTCCAGCGTAAAAGAGAAGACATATTTGGCTTAGTAAGAAAAATGATATATAGTCCATGAATTTTTCATCCATTCGCCAGTTAAACTACATCGGATGACACTTCGAAGGGGAAACTTTATACTTAATGCAAGTTTCTCAAAACTTATCTTACATTCTTGCTCTTATTTGTGTACTTTTTTGGTAGTTGCCTCTTGCCAAATAGCTCTTGTGTAATCAAAGGTTGCTCCAATTTTTCGATAGTAATGAAGAGTGTTTCACAGATTTTTATGCATTACATAAGAAACAAAGCACTCAACTCATGAAGTAGCTGCCATTATCGTTCGATGGCACAGTTATTCAAAGAGATTGTAAATAGGATTGATCTCAAGTGCAAATAACTCCTGGCTGCTTATGGTCTGTTTTCGTTTGAAGAATGCTTGGGTTGTTTGCTACTGACATATACGAGTGAATGAACATTTATAGTATGTGTCACACAAGTAAAGCTAGTAGAGTACTCGAGTTTTTCCTGCTGACTTCTTCTAATCAATTACTTTAGGGTTTCTAGTTGTTCGTGTGAGATTTAACACTTTTTAGTGTATCAATAGATAAAGAGAGAAGGTTGGCAGCTGCCGTGTTTTTTATTAAATATTTTCGTACGGGTACTACCATACAATATAAACTATCAGATCACTGGAGGCTGCATGGAAGCTTTTCTCCCAAATGGGGCTAGTATCTGGATGTTCTCTTTTTTGACTAGAAGAAAATAGTTAGCGAATTCCTACTCAGATGAAGAATTTTCATGCTTAGGAAAGCTACACGACCAACTCCAAATGGAACCGTAGCCCACTGGGGAAGGAGTTCAATAATTTAGCATTTTTCCGTTAAGATTCAAAGTTCCTACAACTCGATGTTCACCATTCAATAGAATCGCCAAAACTATACCGCTCCAAAGCTCATCAGACATTGCACTAGTTTGTAGCGTGATTGGGAACAATGAAAATCAGCTATGAACTAAAACTTTAGTAGCTCCACACAGTAACGGTCATTGGTAGAATAGATATAACTTCAGATGGATATACACACTTTATTATAATTCTCAAAATGTCATACAATCGACTCATTCATGTATAAATTACACGATTGTATACGAAACTAGAAGAAGTGAGGAAGAAAGGCAAATATAGATAGAAAAGAACAGTAGGGCAGGAACAACCAGAGTAGATAGATATGAATAGTATCTACTATACGACAAAATAATAAGAGAAAATATTGGTCTCTATAGAAGAAATTTACTCAAGTAAGAACAGCCACACACAGGTATTGTGTCCAAATCTCGAAAAAAAAAAATTCTCGAAGAAAAAATCTCGAAAAAGCGAAATCTCGAAAACTTTTAATTCGAAAAATCCATACCTCGAAAACTCCCTGTTAAGAAATCAAAAATTTCGAAAGAATAAATCATCGAAAGCAAAATTTTCGAAAAATTAAAATATCGAAAGAGAAAATGTCTCATTGCTGTCAGTTTATGATACATATGATCATAATTACAAAATAGAAGGTGACTAAAATTAAACTTTTATTGTAAAAGTTGATGAGAGTAAATCAATAAAATGGAAAAACGAATGAAAAATAACATGAGAATATTAGTTCGTCCCAACCAATAGAGAAAGTCCTTCAAGTATAGATCATTAAGATTTATTATATTCTTATTGAAATCCGATTGGACTGAATGTACTCGTTGTTGAAGATCAAGAACTTTTTTGTTTGGCTTCTTTTTTATACACATTAACATCTTTAGCATTCGTCGACGAACAGCAACTTCTTCTTTTTTAAGACAATCAAATAGGTACCAGATATTTGGATGGTATTTAGCCAACAAACTATTAAACCGATGATTCCAACCTAGTGAATGAAATAAGCGTGGGAAAACGAAAAAAGGCAATAACAGACGTATACGAAGATGTTGTTTATGAAAAATTCGCCAAGAGATGAATGAATATAATTAGTTTGTGCGATATGGATGGTGTACACAAAAGAGAAAAGAAAACAAGAAGTATCGTTTGTGAACACAGTCCACAAGAACAGACGAAATGAAAATAAAAGAAACCAGAACATTCATACAGTATCAATTTTAAACTGATCAAAATGATGGCAGAATGAGAGGACATCTTTCGGCATATTATCTTTCCAAAATTTCAACTTTCGAGATATTTTATTTCTACGTTTATGTTTTCGAGATTTTTCCTTTCGAGATTTGGACAGCAATCCCACACACACACACATTGTATAGTTTTCGTTTGGAGTCGACGTTTTTTCGAATGAGTTCACCTCCGAGAAGTTTCAAATTACAATAATTAGTTCATATTATTATAGGAATAATCTTTGTTCCTGTTATTCAAACCATAGAATCCGATCCTTCTTGGTTGTGAAGTATTGGAAAATGCTTGAAGTAACGAGAAACACGAAGAAAAGAGAGGAAATATTTATAAACCGTGTTTTTTTCGCTTCCAGAAGAATTTTCCAACCGTGCCATTGGGGTTTTCAAGTACGTAGAGACGAGCTCTGCCGATCTCGTATATAATTATGTCATACCTCTATTTTGGATCACTGTGGTGCTAAAATTTAACAAGAATCGTCTAAGAGTACGTCTTGACTGTTTGAATAAGGCTTTTCAGTAGAGCTCGATTCGTACGATAGATCTCATCTCTAGATATTCGGTTCTAGATAAAACTGACGATTCAAATCAACAGTTAGTCTAACATTTCGCATGTATTTTGCTAAAAAGGAACTCGGCTCATGAAGAGAAGATAAAATTGACTTGAAGCATGTTTATAAATCAAGGGGCTGCGAAAAATAATTTGATGTCATTTTGCTGTTTCGCCCTTAAACCAACTATTTTCTTGACGTGCGAGACCAATTCGCTGTTTTAAGAGAAATAGAGGGACTGGGAGGATTGATAGGGTTAAAGTAACTCGAACATGAAGATAGTATTAGATTTCAAAGTATCAAAGTCACTTCAAGGAGATCAAAAGAGTGAACTTGCTGGTTGGGGAACTGCTTAGGTGTAAGATTTTCTTCGCTTATGGTATTTCGGATATATTTTAAAAAATCAATAGTTGTACTCAGAAAATCCCAAGCTGAAAATAGCAAAAAAACTTTAAAAAAACGTGATCACTGTTATCTATAGATGGAATAGTATTGTTATGTTTTAAAAGCATCTCACCGAGTACCATCTTGTTCGACTGTCGAAAAAAGACCCACTTAATTTGCCGAACCAAGACTGCTTTCAAAGGGAGACTATGGAATTAATCTGTTTCTTAAATTTAATAGGTGGCACTTCTCACTAGTCTCAGGCACGGTATTCCAACGTATTGAACAAGTCAACTTTTATCTTGCTTCACGGTTTGTTATGTCAGAAGTGTTCCCCTTCTGTCATAAGACGGAACGAATGGTACATACTCCTTTCTAGTACAGTGGTTAATACGTCTGCCCGGAAAGCAGCCCAGGAGGAAGGTTACGGTCCACTGTAAATTACCGTAACTTCACCGTAAACGGCCGTTTCTACGCCGTAATTACACCATAAACGACCGTATTAATACCGTATTCCACCGTCAACCAGGTCCATGATTTACGACCGTATTCTCACCATACTTTTGCCGTATTTGTATCGTATATCGATCGGATACGGTCGTATTCGCGTTAAAATACGATCGTAAATCATGGACCAGGTTTAAGGCCGTATACGTACCGTATGCTTTCACCTGGGAGGAGCTGCATGGTTCGATTCCATGCGAGAGGAGGTTACTCTTTTGTTCCGTTCTGTAGTCATACCATCACGTTGCCGTCTCGGTGATGCCAGATGAGAATGAGAGAGAGAATAAGAGAAAAGAAAGATATAACAGTTTCATCGTTCACCTGCTTTTCTTGTTGAACCGACAGAGTTTCACAAAACACCAGAGAAATTTATCTCTCTGATCATACTCCTATCTGACTTGGTGGTCATTTGCACCTGACACAATATGGATTTGACAGAAAATTGAATTATCATTTCAGGATAGCTGCAATGGTAAATATCAACACGAAAAATTGGAATGCGCTGCCAACGTTATATGCATCCATATTTCCCTACGAATTTTTCAAGATGACAGTTGTTGTCTTAACGGATTTCCGTTTTCCTTTTTTCACCAGATCTCAACTAGACATCGATTTATTTTTTAAATATATTCTTTATCTTGACCACTTCAAAGGCATCTGTACTTATAATTTTAAATTAACCGTTTGGTCAATATCTGTACTTTCTCGTGAATGTTTTTTTTTCGCGTGTATCCCATATATGTTGCAGCTTTGCTTCATGTTTCAGTTACGGCTAGTGTAGGATTTTATCTATCTTTAGTTATAATTACGATGAGTCATACATCACAGACCAAACAATAGAAATCTTTCGTCTATGGCAGTCATCTACTTGAGTTTTTCTAAAGCAGATTTTTATTGTATTCTTCTTTTATATAAAAGCCGTTATCCATACTCATCGTAATATAAATTTCTAATTTCTATTATATTTTTAAAAGAAGCATCAAGGAGACTTGCAATTATTTCACTTAAATTCCACATACAAATGTCCTGATTGCAATTATAGTTAACACTTCTTTTACGTTCTTCACATAAAAGAACCTTGCAGGAATCATTGATAATTGTTTCGAGGATACGGAAGAAGAAAAACGCTATAAGGGATAGAAGTTTATCATATATGAATATTCATGTATGACGCTTACTTCTGTATGAAAAGATGATCACTGGGAACTTTTTCTTTGTATTATTCGAAATTTCGACAACTGACATTTTTGTTAACGAATTTCGATCAACAAATATTTTTGCCGATAATCAATGAAAAGTGAATTTTTCATTGTTTTTTGTCAATTTTTATTTTAAACGTAAACATTTGCGAGAAGTTACTGTATGCACGATAAGAAGTACGAGATATATCTGAACAAGCAGGATATGTTCTGCAAACTGCCTTTTATCTTTGATGGTACCAACGGAGATGATGTCTTCTAGTTTGAATTGCGAAATGAAAACAGAATCAAAAGATATGAACTTTACTTGTTATTCTGTACGAGTGACATTTTAAGTAACAATTCTTGTAGTACATATATTAAATGCAAAAATATATCAATTGAAAAATCGAGAATCTTCTATTCCTGGGAATGAAGTTCTTTCAAAGTCAATTAGATACAGAATCTTCATCAACTGTTACTGCTGTCATTTGATGTACAGCTGAAGTACACTACAAGAGAAATCAAGAACATTAGTGATTGAAAAAGATCTTCATTTATGCAAATATCGATGGTATTATCATCGATTGTGAGCTCTATCTCAAACCTTTCGAGACATGAATCCTTGCTTTACTGCACGCAATACGTCTGTGACATTTTCAAAACAAGTAATATAATATTTTCTGATTATTCTCAGTTTATTTTCTTTGATCGAAATACTACTAATGAATTAAGACAAATCATACGATTCTCATTGATATAATTAAATAAATTCAAATATTGTGTTTTCAAGGCTCAAGTCAATGTAGCAATTATGTATCAATTTATTTAATCTTCTACAGTTTTAGTTTCTTCACTCATCCAAAAGATAAATATACATCAGTATTCACAATACTCAAAAGAAGCATATAAACAATGCTTCTTCTCTAAAATTGTGATGAATACTGAAAAAAAAACAATGAAATCATTACTTACATCCAAGATTTCTTTTAAAGAACAAATGTATTCATTGGCATAATATCTACATATTAGCAGAAAGCTTGAACAATTTATGAAAAAATAATGCGTATGCTTCGAGTACATATTATAATCAAAATTCATGGACTTGACGAGCAGTTATCTGTTTCACCATCATCTAATATATTTTTCTTAGAGCATTGATTCGCATAGCAAAGAAGTTTATGCATGCATTATGATAATAATGGTTAGCTATTATTGTTCACATTCTATGGCTGAGTCCCTTCGAGTATGTCATGTTTGTGTTTATGTCGGTAATACTTTATGGGAATTTAGCATGCGTACAACGAACACTTTTACTTGAGGAGTGGCATAGATGATCATTAGACTAAGAGTAGTCATAGTAATAACTAAAGAAACATTCGAAATAGGATAGAACAATGGTTTTTCAACATCAGTAAAAAGTAGTATGAGCTCAAGTACGACAGAAGGAGCGCCGATTAATGTTAGTATACATACGATTATAACAATAGGACGTGTTACGTTTAAATCACGTTTAGTTCGTGCTGAATTAATCGAAGATGAATGATACATAAATCGAATGAGTTGTATATAAATAATGCTGATAGTAGTCATCTGTAGGACGTAAATAATTATCGTAGCCCATATAAATCCACGAGCATTCTGAAAAGTAAGTACACATATATTTACTGCAGACGAATATTGTAGTTCATGCCAAAAACTCAGCGGTAAAATAAAAAGAAACGAGATGAGCCATGCCATTACGATCATCATAACATGAGTACTGGCAGATTGTAGCCATACATGGGATGAAAACATTACACGAAAAAAACGAAAGAAAGCCTAAAACTTAGTATAGCCGTTTTCAATTTTTTATATTTATCAATTATATTGATTGACTTTGCAACAATATACTTATGGCTATATCTACTTATGGAGGTATTTACATGAATTTTTATGATCACATGCTAACTATTTATTTTGTAACCTTGAACTATTTTATGTCACTAGAGTGTATTATAAATAAAATGTAAAAAGATGAAATACTGCTATCAGAGATAGTAAATTGTTTCTAGGACTTGTTAGTGTTCTCTATGGACAACATAGTTTACGCCATGACACTTCTACATGATAACAAACATTGGTGAACTATCTATCGATTAATCAGTATTTTTCTAAATTTAAATTAAATACAAGATTTGATATCATATGTAGATCGTTGTATAATATATTGTCTTTCAAGGCTTGAGTAGACATGTTAATAGCAATGATAAGCAAAAGCAACTTCTGAATATAAAAATGCTGAATAGTTGAATAGTGAAATGTCGAAAAATTAGTATGGAAAGAGAAGATATCGACTTTCTACTTCTGATTATTTTACTAATTACCATTAGAAACTCTACAGAGCAATATTCCCGATAGATTAATGGAGATAGCACAACGACAATTTAGCAATCAACTGGAAGTTCACATTCATTCTCCAAACTACCTATCAGCTACAAGATGCATAGGCTATTCTATTTACAAGGAACATCCATGGAAATGCGAATGATCACTTTGCACATGGATAGCAGTAGTCTAAATCAATATACGGATAAAGTAAAAATAATCTAGGAAATTTTTCGGAAAAAAGTCTCATTTAGTTTGTATTAATTCTAGTCGAATGGTGGTACTAGCGCGTTCAACAAAAACGATACTTTTTGGTAGTATTTTTCGACAAAATTTTCTCTACTCCGCTGGTTTTTAGTTCCACTCTTTTTCTTCTCTCTAGCAATCAGCTTAATTCTGCGTTAAGGTCTAATGTTACATATTCGTTAGAAAATTCGAGATATCCCAATACAGGATGCATAGAATACAGTAGAAGTATTATTTTCATTCTTGGATTCCAAAGGGTATGGTAAAAATTTCGTGGATTCGAAAGAAAAATATAAAACAGCTCGAACGTTTCGGTAAGTTATTTTGGGGAAAAAATGACTCTCAGTATTTTCGGTTGCCAACAAATTGATTTCTCATTTCATGACTACATTATTCTTAGTGACAAGTAACACAATAATGACTGGCTATCTTATTTTCACTTTGAAAAATATTGCTTTTTTTCTGCTCAGGAATATGTAAATATTGAAAGCCTCCTCGAAGAATGTATTGTCTTTTACATATAAAAAAAAAGTTCATAAGGACTAAAAGAAACAAGCGAACAATTGCTGAGAAGTTAACGAAATTAATAATGCTAAATTTATTCTGATAGTCTGGAAAATTTCCATTCAATTGATATTTTGTACACCAAAGAAAAACGGAACAACTATTATTGTTGCTGCTCGAATTTCAATTATTCAGTTAAATCCAAAATAAATTTAAGTTTTCTCTATTTCAATAGCAGACGTCCGATCACCTAGAATATATGTGTATCCCATTGTAATCTTTCAATCTCAAAGTGTACTCATTGGAAGCATAGTAATTCGGACAAGAAAACAACCCCGACAAGAAAACTTCATCATGAAAAAGATAGATTTTTTGTAACTTTGTTCTAAGAATTAAACTAAATTTTTCTATATTGAATTAACATTTGAAGGTAAACAAATTTGATAAAAGAAAACTTACGTGTAGCATAAAAGTATTAAATATCACTGCCAGTAATGAATAAATTATATATGCCTTGATGCGACAATTCACCGTTTCTGAATTAATAAATCGATTGAAATCACCTCGAATCATATCAATATTACTTGATACACCTACAAGTACAAAGATCAACAGTGCTAAATAATTATTGGCAAGCAAAATGAAAATAACATCACGATTGCGGATGGTTGGTGGTAAAAGTAAACCTAACATTAACATGCATACGAATCCCGTGAATATAGTTCCGATTATTGAAACTAAATTGAGAACTCTAGCTGCTGCTAATATCATTGTCGCGTTTGACATTTTTTTAATCTACAATTAAGATATGCTTGGATTGCAAATTTTGATCTATTCGACGAAGACAATGATGCTATGTTTTTGTTCGAATTTTATTAAAGTGAATAAAAACTTGATAGTAGAAAAGATAAACTCAGTTGATGTGCCGTAGTTTAGTCGAGAGGAAAAATTGAATGAAAAAATGTCCAAACTGAAAACTATCAGAACAATGTATTTCTGAAGTGATTAGCGAAATTGCAGTACTTACAGGTCAATATTGTTTTTTAAACATCGGGTGCAATTTCATTATCCTAGTATGTGATCATTCATTAAATTTCTTCACCAAGAACATTATTGTTTTAACTACATGCGTATTTCATTTGATGCAGGGTTCAGAGCGAGAAGAAAGTAATCTAGAACAATTGCAATACAACTTCGCATCGATAATCTTGAAAGAAGATACTATGATGGTCTTATAACTTCAATGAAATATTTAAATGGATAATCATTTGTTGTTTCTAAACAAAAAAACAATGATATTTTACTCTCTTTTCTTTTCTTCTCGATGTATACAGCATTTGTGTTGCAAGATTAAATTTATTTCATACAATAAATAATATGTCTATCATTTTTTACAATAGTTTGCGACACTTTCTCTTTCAACCAAATTACGGCCAACCATTCAGATTGCAAAAATTTATTGACTGTATTGAATGAACGATGGAATGAGGAAGAGCTGATCTTACTTTGATATCAACTTTAGACGGAAATTACTTTTCCGTATTTAACACAATTTATTCAATGTCAAACGTTAAATTGAGACTAGAAGAAGAAACAAACTATGTTGACGAGTACAGTTCGCATTTATGTTCAAATCTATCTTTTTTCAACAATATGAGTCGTATTTATTTTTTCTTGAAAACGAAGCCAAGTGAATTACAGACTAGTTTGATAATCTTAATCAGTGCGCAGTCTTGAAAAAGATACATGAGAATCTTCCTATGTTGAGTCAAATCTGATCTTATACTAGAAATCTACCATTTCTAATCTCAATCTTGACAAAGAAAAACAAATATTCATCTTACATACAAAAAATTTATGAAGGAACCAACGTACTAATGGTAGGGTTCGAAAAGTCCACATTTAAAAAGAAAGAGTAACAAGTAAGAAAATGGCAACACCATAGCTAGTTTATTGTCATTTCTCACTGGAGGATATTCACAAATAATTGAAAGTCATTTACTCTTCAAAATCCTATTACCTACCAAGTGTACTTTAATCGCCAGATTTTTTCTCGATATGCTGGAATAGCAGTGAATTGGTTGATATGTAACCTCTAACTCTGTAACTAAGAGTGTTTTTGTAAGATATCAAGCTGACAAAGATGAGAGATATCTCATCAGGAAAACTACAATAACCTGTAAGCTCTTAATGCATATAATTATCTTTCTTTGTTCGAAGAAGCGCTTAAAGATGTGAATCATGACAGAAACTTTTATTTTAGTAACATAAAAGAATTGCAAATCTCATCGTCTGAAAATATTCTCACAATATGATGACACTCTAATATCGAAATATGACATTTGTCAATATAAATGATTCAATGAACAATCTCACATCTTTAAATATTCTAAAACATCAAAATATTTTTCAACTTACATAAAAAGATATTTTATTGAAAACTAACAACGAGATATCAAACAAATGAAATAGGCTAGAGAACTAAACAAAGTTGGTAAGCTATCATTAGATCTATCCATGCTATTTTCTTTAATGTTATTCATACTGTCTCACTTTTCTACCGATGGAATAACGATTACATTAATATAAATTGCGAATAAAATTCCATTCCATAAGAATTAAAGGAAGTTCAGATATAAATAAATCATAACAAACAACTAATGTGTTGTTATGAAAAACAAAAATGTATTTGAAAATCAATAGAACTATTTTTACGTCTTATTCAATGTCGAAACTAATAAAAATATACGATATAGTAAAAAAAAGAAAGACTCTGAACGTTCTTTATATGTAGAAGTTCAACTTTTAAGAATCATCACACAATTATTTCATGCTGGCAGGAACTATTATTTGTTGTTTATGATTGTACACAAAAATACTCAAGCAAGAGAACTAAGATAAAAGTATTTCAACAACGACGACAAAATTCTTTCCTGATTGCACGCTTCAGACTAGTTCGAAATCAAATAATGTGCTACTTGAGAGCTCCAATGGCTTTTTCTACTTTCTTAAAACTATGAATTTCTAATTGATACCAAGATATTTTCATCGTACATAATTCCTTTGAACGCAAACGCCTTTACTATTATCAATCGTTGGCAAATATAAATTTCAATAATTTTCTATCACAAACTCATCGATGTTGTCATGAGTCACTGATTAAAGATGGCCAAGTTACGGAACGCTTCGTAATATCCTATCGTGCTTATTGAACTTCATCGAGTTCAACATTAAAATATATCTTTGGAGAATAGCAATTATATAATTAGTGACTTCATAAAAAAAATAATGTATTGCAATGATTTTCATAAATTGATTTCAATCCATCGGTTTCGACAAGCAAAAGACTAATTTAGATTTGACCAGCTTGAATATAGATGACACTTGGACATATCTAATACCGTTCATGTGAAATAATCTTCCAACTAGTTGATTACTGTATTCAAAGATTGCTATTGTCTATTCAGCAGTTTCCGCATGTAGAAGCGTTTTTGAAAATAAATTACACCTTAAAATTTCACCAAAGTGTTTGCCCAAAATAAGAAAAATGTTTCCACTGTGCGAAGGGATTTTCAGAAATATATGTCTACACGCAATAATTATTTTTTGATTTTTTTAGTCTTCATACACCCGAGATCATTGCTTACCTAAATATTTTTCATAAAAGCAAAATGCTCTGATTCATTCGACATTTTATCTATCGGTATAGTAAATTGCAAAAATCGAAGCATTGCCATTTCAAATGATTCAAAAACAATTGATCTAAATTCTTATCTTCGAAATTCAAAGAAAATATATTAAAGGACGAGAAAATAATGAAAACCCACACAATTATTGATCAGTTTTGCATAAACTCAGTATCACTGGTATGGTGAGATATAGAATAGTGAGATCATCTGAAGGTATGCTATCAATATCATTGCCATCGGGTTAATTTTTCAAGGTCTTCTATTCCCCTATTGTATCGTTGAATACGAAAAATTAACGTCTTACACAGTTCTGTGTGAATTTCACATCAATATTGACTATGAATAAGGATGGACTAACAAATTATTATTATATAAACTGTTGAAAAAACTTGCTGAGCAATTGTCGATGATCGTCATCAAACGAAATATGAACGCATAACTTGTAAGTCATTGATTTTAGATTTCAAATATAATGGGAAAAAAACATGAATAAAAAAAAGTCGAAAAGATCATGTATTTGAGTTATCTAAATCTTCGAATATTTATTAAAGAGATTCTCAAGTTAAATCGGTTGGAATAAAAATTTCTATTACATATTAATTATCACATTGATAGCTTCGGCTTTGTTTTTTGTAACGCAAAATAAAAATCAGGTATCACTCAACATGGTGCAATTGATAGATTCGATAGTAGTCCGATCCTTCATTCCTAAAAAAACATTATATCTGTCTATGCAGGATTAAAAGTAAGGTAGAACCTACTTGATGAGTTAGTGCAGATCACTATTATCGTAATATCAATCTGCGCGTGAGTATCTGTGTCAAATGATGATAATCGACCTATGGAGAACCTTTTTGCAGCATGTTGTCTTCGCCGTGATATTGCATTGGTTTTTATTATGTAGTAATGTAGCGAAAGCCCTTACAGCCCTATTTCTTAACATCGAATAATGATATGTAAAATTTTGTCCCAATGAGTCGTAAGATTTTACTATTATAATCTGCATCGTTTGGTGATTGACGATCGTTCATAATTATACCAATATTAGAAATAATTATGTTTTCATGAATCATCTATATGCAATAGCTATTGTCAGAAGGACTTGTTGCAGTAATAATTTATGCTGACACACATTTGTAGTCAAAACTCAATTGTTTACACAATTCATCGTCAATGAAGCATGTATCGAAAATAAAAAATGATGCTAGAATACACTTACTCAAGGATAAATGAGATCACAGAGGATGAAAAAAGAAATATTAAAAAAAAGCAACTCTCTATCTACACAATTCAATTTTTTAAGTGACTTTGTTCAATAATAATACTTTATAAGCAGTCACTTTTTCTAAGAACCGAATTGAAAAAGTATAATTAATAAATAGCATGCAAAACATTATGATTGAAGATGTTATATCTACGTGTAAAAAGAATAAGTCGTTTTTTCTTGGTTCAAATTAACTTCGGATTTGAACATGTATTAGAAATAGCGTCAAGAATTAGAAGATCTTCTAGTGGTTTGCAAGAATCATGACTCCTAAAGATAGATTGTGTTGAATTCAATGATGTAGAACAATAGAATTCCAAAAGCTATGATCGAATCATGTTGAGTAGCTCGATTATGAAAAGTAAACGTTATTTTAATCCTTACACCATCATCATTAACTCTCTTAAACTCAACTGAAAATTAAAAGTTCATGATTCATCTTGCCTAACAATAATCGATAACCAAAATATGTGCATTCATCCGACTGAATCTAACTGAAATTTCCAAGTTCATATATTCTAACTATTCTTCAGACAAAGTGTCTCATATCTGAGATTTAAAAATACATCTTCTCCAATCAATGAATACCGACTCGAAGTTTAGTTGGGATATTTTTCTTTTACTTTTAAAAATATCTAGAATTCAGACAAGTACTTCTGATCGTATGCGTTTTCATAGTGAATAATCATTGCGAACTCAGCGATTACCGCCAAAGGGATCAAGTAAAGATTATAGCTGTCAAAAGACGATCAAAATTCGTGATTTTATTATAAATGTCATAATCATATTAAAGTATATCTTGATGAAATAGAATAAAAAGAACATATAGAATGAGCGAATTCTTACAGTTTGATTATCTTCTCAAATCGAGATTCCATAGAGAATTCTTTTAAAAATCATCAAAGTATCGAGACTACTATCGTATAAATGCGATAATTCATCTTGAACGTGTTGCAGGTTGTTTGAAATGATTTAAATCAGATGATTTTTTTTCTCGAATATGATTCGTTTGACAGAATAATAAATAAGAAGAGTCACTAGTATTTGTGTGACATGATGCTATTAAACGACAGACGAGCAGAGGATATGCGATATCAAGTAATGCCTATGAGATAGATAGGGATATTTTAAGCATTCTTAATCTCATTTTACTGTTGTCTATGAATACAAGTTGGTCATTAGCATTCGTTTGTATGAAATTAATTTTACTGTTGTCTATGAATACAAGTTGGTCATTAGCATTCGTTTGTATGAAATTAATTTTACTGTTGTCTATGAATACAAGTTGGTCATCAGCATTCGTTTGTATGAAATTAATTTGCGTAGTAAAATTTCTCAACGGTAGATATCTTATGATATAGGAATTTTATCTCTGGGTTGATTAATAAAACTTTCGAAAAATTTAAGATATCGTTTCAATAGTATTTTATACAACGTAGACAATTACTTCAGTTCTATTCTAATGAACTTGAATTTTATTCTCTTGAATTTTTAATCTTCTATGAATATTTCTTTTATTATTATTTTTCCTATGATACTTATTTCCTTCAGAGTTAAATGCGGCATCGAAATACTTAATGATTCTGTAATATGAACGATGGCGCATCAAATAATACCATTTATAGTAAATATCTTTGATTAATTTCCATCTTGTGATACTGATTGAAACACGATGTGCGTTGAGTACGTAAAGTTCTTCACAATTGCACCCTTGTATTTAGGGGCATATCTTCTATGCATGTATTTATAAGATGGAGAATATGAATTTAAATAAGTAGCGACTTTTCACAAAGTTGAATATTTAACTTAATGTTTAGAAGATAGAAAGAAGTTCAGTTCATACAACGGAATAATGATGAACAGGAAGAGTTTCAAAATGTCTGGGAGTGTGGGTATGTTCCCATATGAATTTCAAGTTACTTACGGTGCGTTTGAATCAGGACTTAATTTGATCCTCATCAGATAAATTCGGAATTCAATTATTCTAGTATTCATCTGAATAGCAAAATGAAGTTTGCACTCGTTTTTATTTATTTGAAAAATATTAATATATCATAGAGAAATGAAGAAGAATTCTAGCTTCACCAGGATAGAAAGAAAGGTCACTGACGGTGAATGTGTGGGCTCGTTGTATTTGGTGACATCGTAGTTAATAGATTTTTTGAAGAGTTTTTCTTGATAAACTGAGATTTCAGCGTCGATTTGATTTTTAGTTTGAGTCTTGCTAGAATATTTTGCGATGATGAGAAATGATTTGTGTAATAGCTTGTCTACCATTTAGGATATGGTTTAGATATTGTTACGGTGGTGACTATATAGAAGAGATAGCGCGGACATATAGTAATCTTATCCCACGAGAGCTGTCGTAGAATGTTTGAATTTTGAATGGTATCTAATACGTATCGGTTAGAGTTTTGTTCGTGTCGTGTCGTGCCGTGCCGTGCCGACGTAAGCTTTTTATGCAATAGGAGATAAAAAGTTTCATTGAATTCTGGTAAGACAGGCATTGGAATATTTCAACGAAAGAATCTGTTGAAGTATTTCTTAACAAAACGTTGAGGATAATCATTTAATAAGAGTGAAATATCAATTCGAAATAGAGTTGAATCGAAATCATGATAATTTGAACAGATTCTTGCTGCATCTAATAAAGTGGTTTATGGTATATTACGATGAATTTGACTTGGATGAATATATGGTGCTTTATATGGCTGAGCATCAAGTTTGTAATGAGCAGTTGTTCTTTATTTTTCGTTCCTATTCTGAACGTTAATATCGAAAAAGTCTACTGGTGCACCAATTTTATAGTTTATTTTGATATTTACGTCTTTATCATTCGATTTTTTCCAATACGTGTTGGATTTCATCCATATTTCTATTCGCTGTCTTGACTATGCTACGGCTGATACGAGAATTTATTATGGCTCTTTTTATTTTTCTCTAATGAAATATAAATCAAAGAGTAATTGTTCAATCCAATGTCATTTTAATAATATTTAAGAATTGTGTTGAGATTTTATTCTTTTTATTGTCGTGTGTCTTATTTATTGATGTTCGTCGCTATGACTTATACAACAAATAAACATGACCTATGTTGAATATTTTGATTATTTAAGCTAATCTGTTATTTTTCTATGATAAAATTTGTTAAAAGGAATGTTTTTAGTCGAATGTTTGAATCATATATTAGTAAACTTGACATTACAAAAAGAGCGAAGTATTCAATCAAGAAAGATATGAATTTCAATATTATGAATGTTCTTGTAAACCTCAAGTCTTAAGTTCAAAGAACTTTTCGTCTTGCAGAAGCATTTAACGACCAACATTTCACTAAGCACCTGCTCGTTTCTATAAATACTTTGCAAAAACTGATTTCAAATAATTTGACCCATCATTCATAGTCCCCATTATTGAAAAAGTGACTTGTTGCCTTTTATACAGAGGATAATATTTTTTACATATCTGCATCCTCAAATAAACTGAAAACATGCAAAATTAATCATACAATAGCAAAATGCTATTCTAATGTCAACTAGATTCCAAACTCATCTGGCACATTCACACGATTGGCAATTAAATTTTTATGACTAATATCTTATTCGTTAGAATTTTGTAGTTATTCTCAATAAAAATAAATCAAGAAGAAAATGAAGTCTACAATATCGATTGATAATGAACATATTCAACAAACAACACTTCTACTGATCTTTAAATTTTTTTTCACGTAGAATTTACATAATTACACAAAATTTAAACTAATATATAATGAAACAAAACATTGAATATGGTAGACTGGTCAAAATTTATTGAAAAGTATATACTTAAAAGTATTCAAATGATGTTCATTCGTGTTGATTGTAAATTTCTTCTTTCTTATGCTAATATTTTATGCTCGTACGAGATAAAATACCTTGTTGTCGTGTATGCATCGGCATTACTCGATGTGTCTTGCCGATGCGCATGGCTAACGTTTTGATTTGAGGAGAGACACATACGAGCATCAAGCTAAGAAAAATCAATGCTATAACAATGCAAATATTTGCAAACCGATAAAAAAGAGGTCTACCCAAATTAGTGAAAGTTAAGATTAGATTCAATGCCATACTAACAACACCCGCTACTGCTAGTATGCATGCAACGATTAATTTATGACGTGCTACGACCAAATCATGTTTAGCTCGCGCTGAGGTAACAAGTGATGGTCGAAGTAGAAATCGTGCGAATTGGATGTAAATAATAATCATGATAATCACTGGTATAATGTAAGTAATTATCAAAGAATATATAAATCCACGAGTATTATAAACAGCGATCAAACAGATATTTTCCATCGGTATAAGTTGAATATCTCCGGAGGCATAAAGTGGTAAAATAAGAAGAAACGAGCCGATCCATAACATTGGAATAATAATAACGTAAGTATTAACGTGTTGTAACCATAGATGAGAGTAATATTTCACACGAAACAAACGAAAGGCAGCCTAAAAAAACGATACGTATTTTAATTTTTTCAAAACTATCGAATACAGTTCAAGAATTCTAGAATTACTCTTTGGATCCTTTGAAAAAAATGTTTTAAGTAGTACAATTTTTCCACTAGACAAATTTATTGAGTGAAATGGTAATCGTGATAAATGATAGTGGTTGGCAAAAACTATTGGGAAAATAAGCAGTCTTTAGCTAAAAGTGTATGAAAACAAAGTCTACACTTGATAAATTTTAAGTACTATAGTAAATGATCGATGATCTGTACGAAACATAACGTGAAGTACATTCATTAAATGAAAATAATTTCATATGCAAAGCAGTAAAACATGAAAGTTTATTAATATTAAGCAAAATTGATGGACAACAAATCTAATTTTCGCACTAGAATGAATAGACATTATTCATGAAAAAACGTACAACCTAAAGAAGATCAATAGTAAGAGGTGGATGTTCATTAATAGGTGTATTTATCACAAACAATTGCTCTGTAGCGAAAGAAATCACAGCTCTGCGGGAAAACAAAAAACTCATCCCGTCCGATGCCACACTTCTTTCCTATTCCTTCCCGTCTCATTTGGACATAAATCTTCTTTTTCGAGGTACTATTGAAAAGAAATACCCTTGATAGTTAGAATCTGATTCAAACAATACTGACATTACAACAGTTTTATCCCAAAAATAAAACAAGTGAAAAGCTGAATAAAATCGACTAGTTTATAATCTACCCAACGGGCAACTGATTTGAGAAAAAGTAAATTACCGATATTTTCGCGGTGTAGCCTTGCAGGTTCTACAAAAAGAAAGACAGGAGTTGACTCGAAACCAGAACCATCGAAAAACAATCATCCCGATATTAAAACAATGGTTCTGATATTCTCGTAGAAACGTTTTTTTGTGATTTGGACTGTTTCAAAGGAGAAAAAATGTCGAATATGATTCAGAACCTTGCAGAAGTCTAAACAGTTCTGTAAACCGCTCTTATCTTTTACTAGAGCATTTATAACTCTGCTCTAATAACTAAATAGTGGGACGAAGAAAAATATTGATCCTGTCCTGCCATACACGCGTAGTGCGATTTAAAATCTCATTTCGAATATGGATATATCAAAGATTTCTGTGTCATCAATTTTAAAAAGTCAATCAAACAGGATACTAAATATTCACCTGCAATGTAAAAGAATAAAAAATGACTACCAATATTGAATAAACTGCATATCCTTGAATACGACAACGAAATGTTTCCTGGCCTATATAGGACTTGAAATCACCGTGAAGAATATCAACATCACATGATATTGCAACAATGTTAAAGATAAATAATGCTAAATAATTGTTAGCAACCAATATTAAGACAACATCATATTTGTTCATGATTGATGATATGAGTGTACAGAGCATGAATATGCACATGATTAACAGAAATACACTTCCAATGAGTGATGCTAAGTTCAGCACAACTGCTGCTGTTGGCATTATCGTTTATTTGACACTTATTTTCTAGACCTAAAGTAAATGACATGTTAACTACAAACATTATTTGTAAACACAAGGAAAATGATACGACAGGGTTTTAATATTATCAAAACAGATTTATGTTAAAAAGAAATGACTTCAAAATATGCCAGGTATCGATTTGAACTATTCTATACATGTTCACATGAATAATAGATGAAGACGGAAATTAATTATCCGATTCAGCATTGGCTATTGAATGCTATTATCTATGTCAACCCTAGAATGAACATTATTCACGTGATGGAACATAGAATATTAAGGAACAAATGTAAGTACTCATCAGGTAGGATCTTTCGAAACATAGAAGAGACAATTTTAAATTTGAGTTAGAGACTATCGAATATTTGAGATCTAAATCATTTTTATTTAAGAATTTTGTAGAATAAAGCTGGACAATATAGTATTCATGGATCAATTGAAAAAGGAGAAAGTAAACTAGAATGTCTCTAATTGTAAAATTGTGGGTCATAAAATAGTCTCATCATTAATGTAATGATTAAGTATATGAACAGAATACTTAGACTTTATTTACATACCATGTCTAAAAACGCGTTCTTACATTACGGAGATTCAAATCGTAAGATATTCTCACGATATATACTTGGTCTAAATTGAAGAGACTATGGCGACATTTTGCTACTTTCTATCATGAAGTTGCTCACGGAGTATTCAATTTAGTAAGTTGAAAAATGAATAGTTCATTTTATACATATTTACTAAGAATTCATTATATTTACTCAATCTCGTTCTGATTAACACCAATAGATGCGGATGACAGATACTATGAAGCTGTGTTTTCTAATATAATCACTGTCTAAGATAAGCCTTTGGATAAACTGTCGCATCCTTTATCTTAATCTTCACGGTTTTTATGAGACTTTGCTTTCTTTGAGAGTAAATACTTGAATTTAATTAAAACAAAAAGATCATGATAACTGTTGATATACGCACATTCTTTTACTTCCGGTCGGAAGATAATTTTCGAGATTTTGCTAGCAACGTCTGACATTTTTCAGCATATACATGAATTTTAACAACCAATTAATACGATCATTAATTGTATGTATAATAATAGAATTACTTAAGAGAAATTATAAAAGTATAAGACTATTTTTGGTATCACTTTTTTCTTACATTCGATTCGAGTTTGTAAAATAATATTCTATAATGAAATTTAAAAAAACAAGTTTATTAAGAAGATACATTTGTAGGAGTTTTTTTTTACATTTTTCATTATTTGTTGGAGATATGAGAATTAGTTTCGTCTCAAGCATCAGTGAAAATATGTTTTTATATTTACATTATTGATGAGAAAGATCAATTATTTTCAATTGTAAGTAATCATACCAATTATCGTACACATAAAATACGTTATAAATAAAAGTGTTTTGTGCAGGGATCAAATTTTTTTGAAATCTTCGTTGACTTGATTAGTTATCTTTTAATTATGAGCTGCATAATAATATTGACTAACTATAGCAGATCATCAGACGATGTATTTATGGATGCATACTGTTGAAAACAGCGAGTATAATTTTCATTTTAAAGCTGGTGATATAAACAAGTAGAATAGCAGAAGTCTAAACGATGGAATGTTCAATGAAAACATTCGGTAATACTAATTCGTTTGGTTATCTACTTACAATATGACTAGATGCATCCACTTTCACAAAGAATGGGTACAATGGTACTTCATTTCCATGAATAGAGTACCTAAAAGAAAAATCAATTGTACAACATAAATTATTAGTAGTGCGATTGTCATTATGATTTTCAGACGTTAGTACTTGCTGATCGAAATTTGAGTTTAACATCATTAAAATATTTTGAATAAAATCGGTGAAACCAATTCTATTAGAAATATTTAACTCATTATTGGCACCTTATTGTTTTCTAAGGCTAGTTCAGATGCATTAACATTATAATAAGAGTACCGGAATGTACGGAATCCGATTAGATAAAGAGATTTGAAAATGATAAGTCTATTCTCGTAGGTGAAGTTTATGAAGTCAAACAGAATTTCACTTAGCAGAAACCAATGCGGTTGATTTTATGAAATAAATGTCCCAAAACTGTATTTTATAGTTCATGTACACAACATCATTGACCGACAGAGAACAACAATTGATATACGTGGCTCGAATCGGTAAAATGATTATTTTCAGAATATATAAACTGTTTGAAGTTAAACATTTCATTCAAATCACAATAACAATGTCAGCATTAAAGCTATCTAATTAGATGAATGTTGCCTATGATAAGGGCATGTTGTCATAAATAATTTTAGTAATAATCGATGCAATCTTAAGCATCTTCCTTCAGACCAATCCACACCGCTGAATTTCATCATCGTTGTTGTATTTTGAGTTGAAATCAATTTACATTTAGAATTTAGATTAAATAAATTTCGATTTTTAAAACATTCTCACTGTCACATTTATTATTATTATTTTTTAAACGATAATTAAACAAAAATATATAGATGTCAATAAATACAAAATTACAAATCTTGTAGCATCGCCATACGTTTAGAAGCCGTACCAGAACTTGCTTTTTGTATAGTCGAATATTTATTATCTCCAACAGCTAAATTTTCTTCATATGCTTTATCTAATAAGGTTTGTCGTTCTTCGATCTTCTTTGATTGAATTACATTTTTTAAATCTTGCAATTGCAATGCTAATTGTGTTTGTTTAGCTTGTTTTTCAATTAAAAACGCCCTTGAAAATAAATATGAAACAGTTCGTTTCGAGAACAACTTGGAATATTGTCAACAAACAAAAAATCTAATAACAAACCTTTCATCAGTTTGATTTGATTCTTGATTTCTTAAAGTGGGTCGATACTATAGTGTAAAACAAAAAAGAAAGAGCAAGAGTTCAAACGCTAGGTTTTCTTTTGTTTTTCGAAAGAAAGTCGCTTTACTGGTGGCGGAGATAATGTTCGTGGTGATGTCGATTGAACGAGATTTTTTTGAGCTTGTACTGCAGCATTAGTAACAGCAATCGATTGATTCAGATGCGTAATTGAAAGTAACTTTTCTCGTGCAGCTGCTTCAGCTACTCGCCATTTTGCAACTTCTATTTTAAGTTCTTCAGCTTCTTTACGACTAACAAATGAAATATCAAATACACAAATCAAAATTTGATAGATTTAATTTTTGTCTTTAGTTTTTATATTATATGTTAATCCCTATATCCGTTTCAATTAGCTAACTGACCGTTGTTCAATAGTTGATGAAAGAAGTGACATTTCGTCACAAGGACATGAATAATAAGTAGTAGTGCTGCTTTCAGAATTTTCATTTAGATAATTTACTTCTAAAGAATATAAATATAAGCTTACCTTTTGACGGAATCATTGGCTAATGTAGAAATAATTTGTTCACATTCATTTATTTGTCGAGCATAAATTCGTTTCTCCTCTTCATTCTTGAAATAATAGGAAAAAAAATAAGACGAAGTTATCTTTATTTTTGTAAGCATAAAAGATATTGAAAGACATACGCGACTGATTTCATATTTACATCGTTCAAGTTGTGTTTCGATTTCTAATGCTTTTTCAGCTTGAAGTCGAGCTTCTTCACTACTTACATGAGCTTTACGTGCTAATAATTCAGCAGCTTCTTGATATTTAAGCTAAATTGGACAAGATCAACGTATGTAAAAGAAAAACAAATTTCAATAACAAACCAATGTATCATGAATTTCTTTCATTTGTTGCTGATATTCAATAAATTTACGTTCGATTTCATCACGTTCTTTTTCAGCTTGTAAACGTAACTGCCGTTCTCTAGTAAATGTACGAAGTTTTTCCTAAATCAATAGATTTCGAGATTTAGGTATATCTTTTTGTTTTTCATGCAAAGAAAAATGTATTACCATGTCTCATTATGGTCTCTCCGATAAAAGACATGTCATCTTCTAGTGCTGTCAACCGTACAGTTCATTTACGTATAGATTTATGACGTACTACTATTTATTTGCATGACCCAACTGATCATAGAATTCCTATCGTAAGTTCTACTATCTCAATAGATGACCAGGGGCGTACCGAAGTCTCGAGAGCAGGGGGGGCGTAACGACCCCCCATCTCAATATTTAAAAAGCAGGGGGGGCGTAAGGTCTTTATTCATATCAATTCAGCAACTGAAGTCCCCAGACAAGAGCTTTTTTTCAATTTTTTTGTACCAAAAGCACAAAATTTTCAAAAGCAGGGGGGCTTTACGCCCCCCCCCCG
Organism: Rotaria macrura; assembly: GCA_900239685.1. Taxonomy (NCBI): domain Eukaryota; kingdom Metazoa; phylum Rotifera; class Eurotatoria; order Philodinida; family Philodinidae; genus Rotaria; species Rotaria macrura. The sequence continues at coordinate 24,925 of OENT01001195.1, read as the reverse complement.
GTCGATACGACCCTGTAGATGACGCCACATATCGCCCTACTGGCTGCGGTATGCAATGGGATTTCGTGTTTACACTGTTGTACACATGAAATCTCTCTGAAGAAACATATAATATATACCGTTAGGTAGTTGTTAATCATCGGAACACCATGAATCAAAATTTTCAAGCTTGCAATAGTCTGTGGTTACTTCTGACACATGACATTGCTTTTAAATACGATCATCCGTTAAAAATGTGTACTTTAAAATTCAATCAATGTGTTAAGAGCACCCTTCGAGGTTCATTAGCCAATGGCATGAATCTTTATTTCACATATGTCTTGTTTTGATGACTGCAGTAAATAATAGAGTGGAGTCATTTTTTAAAAAAAACATTGTTAAATTTCAATTTATGTTGATTTCTTATAGTTTGATGAAAAAAGATTTTCTTTTTTGAATTCAATCACTAAACTCAGAAAACTTCGACATTTTATGATCAAATAAAATACACTCGACATCTCGTAACAGATGATTCATATGGATTTTATCCCAAATGATTAGTTTTAACTCAAAAATGGAGACTTCAATCAATGAAAATGATTCTAATGATGAAACCGTTGGAAGACAACAACTTCATTTCAGAATAGGCAAAGCTTTCTAGTTGAAGAATGATCAAGTTAATTTTAGTCAAAAGATAATTCTTGTTCATAATGAATCTGAACTATTGCATACCAATGTTTATTGTTGATTGAGACTTCTCGTATTTTTTATAAGAAAAAGCTGGTTCAAAATAACAATCATTGAATATTTTTCGAAGGTTTCTAGATAGAGTCACCCAACAGAAAATAAACTTTGTCATTTTTATACACATTAAGTAGGCAATTTATAATGACTGTTAGAAATTACCTAAGTAGTAAATCATCGTAGAAAATCATTAAGAAATACCTCATTCACTTTTCATCTAGCCTTATCGAATTGTTTTCGATTACTAAATTGGTCTATCAATAACTCATATATATATACTGTTGAAAAGAATAATCTCGTTTCAAATCTTGACTTTTTCTTTAACAATTACATAGAATATTCTCTTATTTCTTAAGAGAATCGAGAACATCAAAGAATTCGATAAGAACTTCATAATGGAATTTAAAAGAATGGAACAAAGAAAAAAAGTATTCTTTCAAAAACAAAAAGAATAATGTACATTATTTTCGAAGTACAAATAAATGAAATAACCTGACTGCTTTTCGTATTAATATGCAACAGTGAAATTTGTTTAATTAAAAAAACATCAGAAATTTTACTATGGTTTCTATGGGTAAATTTGCACAAGAAATTATAATTGGCATCTATGCTTATTTCAAAAAGATTTTCACAGTCAAAAAACAACCATGTTTTAAACATACGTTTAATGTTTTTATTCATCAAATTCTCTTTCTTACTTTCTGTTGTTGTTCTTCGAAATATCTCATTTGTTGGATTTCTATCGATTGTTCTCGTCTGCGTCGCATATATAATTCATGATTACCACTTGCTAAATCGAGTATCTAAATTGATAAAATATTCAAATAAAAAATATGAAAATATTCTTGTTTTTTTTTGTCTATTTACCTCTCGGCTTACAGATGATTTAGCTGCATAGAATGCAAATGTTGGATTTTTATCGCCAGTCATATTTAATATGACCTTTAAAAATAAAATTAGTAAATATCAAAAGAAAACGCATTACAGTTGTTATGATTATTATTAGTAAATACTTTTTTATCATGAGCTGTAACTGTTTTAATATCAGACCATGAAAAGAAAACTTCCGGCCTCAATTTATTCTTTTTATAAAAACGAATTCCTAATGAATCAATGCCAAGCCATAGCTCAGCAGCTATTGATGATTGATCCGATGATGAAAGATGTAGCTGTGGAGATGGTAGATTAGATTTATTTGCACCTTGCATTTTCGAGATTTCAAAAAATGATAAACCAAACATATCTAAGTCTTGTGCATGTTTCAAATATGCCATTTCAGATTCTTCTCGTGTCAATGATGCATGTGTACGCCACAAAGCTATGATACGATCGAACCAATCCGTACGAGATAGTTCAACTTTTTGAAAGCATGATAATGGTAATAAAGCTTCACTTTCTAGATTTACTGAATCCGATGATGCATTTAGTTGATCATAATCGCCAAACTGAGAAGAAATAGCAAAATAAAAAAGATTTTACTTTCTTTTATCAACCATTACTTTTGCTTGAAGAGCAAGAGACGCAAGATGTGCAGCTGTATCCGGTGGACAGTAAATGTCCATGTTGAGAATGTCTTGTTTCACTTGAAGATAGAAAAGATGTCGAGTTATATCTTGTATAAGTTCATTAGTGATTTCTTCGGGATAGAATTTTACAACGAAATACAATTCTAATGCATTTATATTTGGTTGACCATTACTAGCTGATGATGCTGACGATGGAAGACTTAGTGTTGATATCGATGGAGACGTTGGTGGAGAACGAAGAAGATGAGGTTTGAAATTCTCAGATTTATTCGGTGATTCCGGTCTTCTAGACGCAATTGTATTTGGTTGAATTTGTATTGGTTGGGAAAGTATCTAAAGACAAATGATTTCTTATGATATACGTAAAATCGAAAAAAAAGCAATCAAAATAACATACCGTTTTATTCATTTGTAACCATGTCCATTCATTAGAAATTTTATCAAGAAATTTCAGGCCAAAATACCAATGTTCTCTTAGACCAATTGTTTGACAAACAAGAGAAAATAATGTATGACCTTTTGCTGTTGCCTAGAAAACCAACATACACACAAGTTAATAAATAAATAACTATGCTAGAAATTTATAGACTGGCTCACTTCGATAGTAAACTGTAATTCAGCGTCCATGGTGAATACTTTACAATAGTATTCATCAAGTTTTTTCTTACTATTACTAAAGACAGGCATTTTTATTAACGCAAGGCACTAGTATGTTTCCTCTTATATCTGAAAGAAGAATAACAAAATCAATTGACAAACGATACTCAATACATTTTTCTAGTTAATATTTGTTTTTCGCTGTAGTTTAAGTTGATATTACCTGATTTATAATTAATGATTTAGTTTAGTTATATACTTAAAAGACCCTTCATCTACAGTTTCTCTTATATTTTATAAATGAATGTATATCCCACTCTTGTTTTTCTTTCTCATTGCCGAAAAAACAGCAATGACAGGAGCGCGTGTTTAACATTATCGAGAAGAAATACATATGAGAGGAACAGAACCAATCGTTCTTTTTTTCTTCTTCTTTTTTTTCCAGCTACGCAAGAAACCACATGCCATGCATACCTTTGTTCCCCCTATTACTTTTTCGTTTTCTTTATTTTCTTATGTCTTTCATAGTTAAGCATAGACTTGTCGTAAATTGATATTGATGCGCTTGTCATGAATATAACTCCAACAAACTTTATCATCATCATCATCATCAATATTCTTATATAAAATATTATTTAAGAACGGATCAGAAAGTATGCGAGGAATTGCATGAAAACAAAGACGACTTGTTCCTGTCATAAAAATAATATCACCAGAACGTAGAAGTATCGGCGATGGATAACAATCTGATTTCGTATGACCACCAATAAGAAATACGGCTGAATTACCAAATGAAAATGAAATGAGAGGTTTTGTTATTGCATCATACTCCGAATGATCTGTATGTGCACACAATGTTGAATTCATATGATAATAATTAACAATAGCTGCTTCCGCATGCATCATTGGACAATCTAAATAATGATTCATTGTGAAGTTCTTTCTTTCGACAATATTTATATTTCTTCATACCTGTACTAGCAGTAATAACTTGTACAATAGTTTGACATAGTTGTGAAATTTCATCAGGCATATTCGTATGATCATCTTGTTTATAGATTTTATTAGTCCAATCATAATGATAACCAAGTGTAGCCCAACGTATACGCGATAAATGTTGGTTATCACTATTATCGCCGACACTTGTTTTAGTTTGACGAGCATAAATATTTAAACATCGACTAATCCATTGACGTTGTCCATCGTGTGTAAATGGATTTGAGAGAAAATAGAGACCATCGGAAAATTTACATGAATAAAGTGACCATGTCGATACAGGTTCTAAGCCTAAGGATGGATCCGAATCGATAGAAATTTTCACAGGACAATGTTGAAATTGTGTTGGATGAGTTACTATTGAATATGCTTGAGAATAACAATCCACATCGGGAAGACGACGAAAATGTTTAAATATAGGTGTGAAAAGATCAACAGTTTCGGATGATGTGCTCATGATGATTTTACTGCAAATTTCTTTTTATTGCTTTTTCGTTTCTATTCTGTTGCTCTGCTCTGCTATGAGCCATTCTATGCATTACATGACTCATATCATGGCATGTATGATTAGTTCAGTTGGATAAGCGAATTGGTATGTACGAAAACACGTGAATGATATTTGTATCAGCCAAAAAAATACTAAATCTATGGGAAGTCTTTTCAAAAGAGAGATATTTCGCAAGTATTGAAAGGTTTTATTCCAGACGAGTCTGCCCTCTATTGATACTGTAAATCAGGGCTATTACAATCGATCGATCATATATATACCTAGTTGGCAAATCATAGGTTTACCTATTTTTAACACAAAGTGAATCGAACATCTCAAAGTCAAAAATGGTATAGCTAGATTTTGAAATGATTGGATCCAGTTACATTTTGTTCTTGATAAGAACATCTGTCGAACTAGTAGTGATACGCAGGATGAATAATACTTTACCGCGCCGTATAGATATATCTATTTATCTATTTGCGGCATAGAAAAACCTAGCATTGAATTCATTTTTTTTCTTAAGTCTGAACTTATTAATCGAAATTCGTTTCTCTTTATTTATTTATTTGACGACAAAGAATAATTACATCTGTTGTTATCTTCATTGTTATCCTACTTTCTGATTCTTAAGAGATTTTCCCTTGCTTTTCACAGTTAGGTATTTTAAAGAGATCTGCATTCAAAATTTTTTCCCATTCGAACAGTATACTTCATGTTTAAGACATGCAATTACTAAGTAGTATCAAATTATGAAGCATTTTTCTTTTTTGATGCCACTATTTTTCTTAATATTGTTGATTCTCTTAGAAAGATCATTTCCCTGAAGACGAAATAAGACTAAGAAAATCTCATTTCAGCTAACTATATAAGTAAAATGCAAAAACAAAAACTTTTTGTTTTTCTTATGAAACTTGATTTAACAAATTTGTTCGATTCTATTGAGATGACGTAAATTTGATTTTTTTTTCCTTAGAACTATGTAAAATCTTAAAACAATGTTACAATTCCAAAATTCATTCCGTTGCTATTACAAAGCATCCGCGTGTTACAACATAAAATCTTACAATACTGAATGAGACGTGTGACATTTGTTTTATCTCTAAGAAAGAAAATAAATGTAATCGTGTCGTTTTTTCTCATGTTATTAGATCAGTCTACAATTGGATTTGTCATTGAATCGGCGTTCAATGACACGTAACAGACGACTTTCTAAATTAATGAACTAATTTTATATTTATCAATAAAAGTTCGACGTTGATTGTTTATCAAAAATAGATGGTATTCTTCATATGAAATACAAGAGATTTTCAACAAAGAACAACTATCGATTCAAGTCTCATGTGACTTCATACACAAAATAATTGAAACCGTTAAGTATGGCTAATGATTATCAAAATCAATAGTTCAGATTTGATTTCCATGTTAGTTCTCATCAATCCGAGAAAAAAAACTATTTAAAAACGACGTGATATTTCATAACTGGCTATTAAAGATTTACAAATCGAACTTTAACGTTAAGACGTTCCCATTGTCATTCATACAATACGTCACGAAATGATTCAATAATAATCTAAATACGTGACATTCTTTGAATAATACCCAAGTGCGAAACCACAGTATGGTTTTAACACAAAACAGATCGAACAAGAGTCCTTTCATATGCATGATGCTAGTATTCATCCGTGATAAATGAAACGCATGCCAACCAATCATCAATACATTTATGCCACTCTCATTGATATTCTTCAAGGCTTCCTATTCAAGTGAGCACACAATAATCAATTGAAATATTCATACTTGAAATACGCTTCAATCGACCGTGTTAATAGAATTAATTGAAAATTTAAGCAAACAAACAAAGCCGATACTAATTTTGAAAAACTTTTCATAGAAGTAGTCATTCAATGTAGCAAAAATTGTACCACACGGCAAAATTTACATTGAATTACATTCATCCCGAAATCTTACTTAGGATGCTTTAAAATCATGTAGAAGGTTAATCTATAGCCTATAGATTTAATTATAACATTAACTCGAATAGTATTTGGTTTCGACTCAAAGCTCACCGTAGAAACTTAATCGAAAAAAGTCCTACATCACACATATGTCAATGAAGAAATTCATCATTTCTTAAATTAGCAATAAAATATGCAATTGAATCACAAGACGACTAGCATCGATAACTGTCTACATTTCTTTTCTTATTCAACATCATCAACTATTTTGATTTTGTCAATATCGAAATCAATGAAATAAGCCCAATAGACAAAAGTCGCTCGAAAGAAAATTTTGAATAGACAAAAAGAAAACTCCTAAAAATAAACATACAACTAAAAACTAAACTTAATTCGAATTTTATTCATTCTTATTATGTCTTTCAAATGATGTAAATATTGAAATAAGAAAAAAGAAATGAAGGTTATGCATTGTAGTTATTTCAAAAATCAAAATTAATCGAAGACAAAGTACCGAGAAGAGAAATACAACAGTGTCTTTATAATTATGAAATTAACATCTACATTGCTCATAGTTGAACTGAAATTTGACTAGTGCCTTCCATAAACTTATTCGTCATTTGAAATTCATGTAAACACAAACTAACACACTCGTTCTCAATACATTGTTCGTAATCAAACTGCTTATTCATTAAATAAATTCTAGGCAGTCATTCGAATGAATGAGTTGTTCTCTTTTGTTCTATCGGTCTCAGACACTAATCCCTGATTCCGTTGGCAAAATAACAAATGATTACAATCGTTTTCTTTGTAAGTTGACATTCAAAGAATAACGAAAGTGTTCTGGACTATATGTTTTCTCAGATGTGTACTTTGATTGAAAAAGCGCATCATCAAACGTTGCAATTGAATGATGGAGTAAACCTAAGAAGATTGAATATGTTCTATCGAAATTTTAAATCATCAGTCTAGAAAAGAAAATCAAACTACACATGTGTCATAGTGTGTTTTTACACATTTTAATTACATCAATAGTATTTCTATATCCGTCCTATAGATTCATTTAAGAATAAAACATGTCATCTATCATATGGTACTCGAACTTCAGTCACTTCTAATTTAAACTTATGCACTCGTCTGAATTTTCATTTCACCTAAATATATATATGTATATATCATTCGTTGAGCACAAACATCATGAAGAATTATTAAATTTATTTACAAAATACTACTCGTTTTGCATAAATTCAATACAGGTCAAAATCAGAGAATAAATACAATGGTCATCATTGAAATATCGACATACTTGATAAGGAAAATAAAATTCAAACGCTAATTTTACTTTTTGTGATCTAGAATAAAATCATATTCTCTATTCGAATGAATAATACATTTCTAGACTATGTGCCAATTATTATATCAAAATAATCCGTTCGAAATCATATCCTTTCTGTATATTTTAGCACAGTATCACTCTTGATCTTTCTCACACATTCTCATGCTATCTATTTCCTCCTTAAAAAAAAGAGAGAAATAAAATGAAAGTATTGTCGGCAATTGTTGAAATTTTTTAAAAGAAGAAGCATGATATATATGATAGACGTAACTTCTATGAAAATATAAGACAGCGGAACCGGAACAGTCTTTAATTCAAAGAGATCATACGTGTATGAACGTTTGTGTGTATGCTTAAACGAGTGTATCGTCGGTTATATATATATTTCAATTGGACTACATATGTATTATATAGATTTGACACTGCAAGAAAGTAATGGTACTCTTTTACTCTCACCTGATCGTGAATAACAGAGAAAAATCACGTATGAATGTCAACTTTTTGTTTGATTTCTACACACACACACACACACAAGATCATCAACATATGTCGATAGAAGTACACAAGTGTCACAGTGATTGAGATGCAAATGTAATATGGATGCGTTTGTCTCAACATAAACACTATAGGGACATTGTGCATGAAGAAATAACATTTTCATTACAGACTCATCGTAAAACAACAATCACAAGAGAACAAAACGTATATGCAGCTGATCCTACCATCTGGTCTCCCATTTGATTAGCTCTCTTCTCTATCCACACTAAATCCAATTCACTGTCATCAGATCAGAGAAGCCGCAATTGTTGAGCTCGTCGTTTTACTTTTCGGATGGTCTGTCAATGTTCTTTTACGTATCACACATGTCTATCAACATAATTGACATGAGTCTTAGAAATTCATAGATTATTTATTTTATTTTTATTTTGTTGACAGTATCACACAAAATATATAGAGAGAGAGAGAGAGAAAAAAAAAGAAAAAAAAGACACTGTAAAGTGTGTAACAAGTGAGAAAAAAACTCGAAAAAGAAGCTTAGTTTACAAATGCGTTGGATAATGATATTCATAATATTCTTCCCCAGTACCAGTAGGTGTTGGCGATGTACTTGAACTTTTGGTGTTAGTATTGTGAAGATGATGATGATGATGATGATGATGATCATTCGTATTATTATTATTTGATGCTGATGCTGTACCATTTACTAATGGTGGTGTGACACGTTTTTCTTTTTGTCGTCGATTACAAAACCATACACGAACAACTTCTTTTTCAAGTTGTAATTGATCAGCTAATTGTGTTATGTCTTGCGCTGTTGGTTTGGGATTTCGAGCAAATTGTAATTCAAGTGCTTGTTTAATGCTAACTTCGATTGATGTACGTTTCTTACGTTTACGTCCGCTAGCTGCAATTTTTTCCATTGAATTTGTTGTACCCGTTTGGGATTCTGAATCTTCTAACCATTTAGCTAATAATGGACGTAATTTGCACATATTCTTAAAACTTAATTGTAATGCTTCAAAACGACATATTGTTGTTTGACTAAAAACATTTCCATATAGATTACCCAATGCAAGACCAACATCGGCTTGTGTATAGCCGAGTTTAATGCGACGTTGTTTGAATTGTTTTGAAAAGCGATTTAAATCATTATTATCAACATGCATTGGATTTTCATCATCATCATGTGCATTATTTCTCGATGGTATTAGATTGATATCATTATCATCGATCATATTACCTTGATTCGATGATGTTGCTTGTTGATTGGAATGAAAAAGATGTTCATGTTCGTTTGTTGACGGTAAAAATTGATGATTGGTCATGTAATTTGGATGATGATGATATGTTGATGGTTGATAATAATTCGAAGGATTCGATGTCCAATAATCTCCGACAGATAGTGCATGTTGTTTATGTGGATGATGTTGCATAATAACAGGCCATGCTGTTGCCGGTACATTATTTGTTGGACTTGTTGGTGATGGTGATATACTTTTAACATTGGGAAATAAATATGCATTCGGTGGTTTGATATCCGTTTGTTGTAATATTAAATCATTTGTATTGTTGGATGACGAATCGGATGATGTTGGTGGATAGAAAAATGCATTTGATGTTTCAAGATGATGTTGATGGTGAAACGGATGAATATGATGATGGGTATGAATGTGATGATGACGTAAGGCGTAAGCTGCAGCCACTGATGATGATGGTGATGTTGACATGATAATTTGAAAGAACTTATTAATAAGATGAAAACTATAGAAAGAAAATAATAATGAAATATATAGAAAGACATTTGTTCGGCTTTCTGTTCTTTATTTTTCTCGTTAGTTTTCGTTTCAAACAATGGCTTTTTCATGGATGAAGAATTATGTTGCTTTTTTTCTATGCATGTCGAGTACTTACCATTATTCTTTGTTATCAATCGAATTATTAATCAGATTTCAATTAGTATAAACTGAAATCGGTGCTTGAGAAGAAACAAACAAAACAAAAAGAAGGAATATAACACGACTATGAATGGTTGTATTATTTGAATATCAATGTAGGGGGTCAGTAGCACTGCTGTTTCGCGTGGATAATAATAATCAGTTTTTAATGCAAATGAAATTCAGATTTGCCGCCGTCCGATGCTTCTTCTGTCAAGGAGTCTTTTTTTCTTCTCTCTCCTTTTCTCCTCTGTGTATGTGTGTGTGTGTGTGTGCCCGATGACAAGATAGATTCCTTTTTTTCCTCTATAATGTGCATATATACAACAAGTGAAGAGAAAGCAGAAAAAAAGCGGGTTGGTTGTTTGAAGAAGTAGGAACTCCAATTTTTTTGATTGGACAGAATGATCAGATTTTTCTTCTTTTTTTTTCTTTTTCTTTTTTCTCTTCCTTTCTTTCGTTGCTTGCTTTTAGTGGTTACCATTGCGTGATTGATGAATCTAATCGTATGTGTGTACACAAGACATTTCCTGTGTCGCGCAACTCTATCGAACGATTGATCGATTGAAAAGACAAAAAAGGAGAAGAATTAGAACAGAAAAGAAAAATAATAGTAAAATATAAACATATAGCAGCAGATGGTCATATCAGTTGGAGATCGAACATTGCTAATTAGACAAGTCTGGATTTATAACTAAGAAAATTAAATTATCTAGAGTTTTTCTTTTTTATTTTGGTGCTTTGCTTGGCAAGATCAGAGACACGGGAAATTAAGCTAATCGAATTCGTCTTTGTCATCATTTGATACAGTCAAGAAGAATAAATAACATAAAAACATAGTTTATTCCATCGAGTTTAATTATCCAAGATTCTTTCACACTCTCTCTCTCTCTATCGTCGTACTTATCGAAAAAAATGAGCTAAAACTAATCCTCTCGCACCTTGGCAAAACATATGACCTTTACACACCTACATTTTGCTTTTGTCTAAATTCCAACCATGGATTCGTATTGATTTCTATTTTTTTAAGTATTGTCAAGTCGACACATAGCCTGCGTGCGCTTTTTTTTTCACGTTAAAGCTCGTCTTCAATGCGGCTTCTTCGCTCTTGTTTGATTTTTGTCTCCGTAGACGCGTTGAAACAAACACACAATACACATATATATATAAGAAAAGAAAAGCATCACGCACATCCACTCGAATAATCAACACTTGGCACTTGCCCACCTTTAAACAAATAGCAATGAATAAAACAACAATACACAAAATATGTGCGCGTGCCAAGTCACAAGAGACTATTGTTACGAATCACAGAAAATCGACCCAAAGAAATTTTCATTTCTTGAATTTTTAATTCATTGTAATGAACAAATAAAACCTTGGACTCCTGTATTGTCTATACTCAACAAAATACACAAATCAATAGACAAGTGTATGATCACATAGTTATCTACCATCTTCTTTTACATATATGCAAATCATGCTCGCTTCCTGTTTGATGACAGTATGCCATTGACACAAGAAGAACTTTCATTTCTACACTATTTTGTTAATGTTATTCTACACACTTGGCGTATCCATATATATATATATATATATATATATACATATTGTTTGATCATTTTATTTTTTCTAGTCTTCAAACGCGAGCGGTATCGATCATATTTCTATTAGATACAGTATGTGTATACACACACTATTATTTCTCTTTATGGGACTCGCACATCTTGTTGACATTTCTAAGTTTAAATTTAGTGAAGCGAACTTTAATCGAATTATAGACACACAATGAATAGGCCACATCAACATATATATGAGAAAAAAAATTTTCTTTTTTTTGTGTATTTGTACTTGTGTATGTATGTCAATAATAATGCTTCTTTTTCTTTTTAGAATAAAATAATAAAATTTTTTTTTATTTTGAATGAAATTTAATAAACTATGTTCTAGAGTGTGTGTGTGTGTTTCGATTGGTTCCCTTATTTTCTTATTTGCCGATGTTCTCATGTTGAAAGAGAAGAGAAAAAGCTGCATACCAATGAGTATCGATCGGATTTCGTTTCGTCTTAAGTTGATCATGACAGTAAGACGAAGAGTAAAGTCAAGCATGTATATATATAAGCTGCCGACAATATTACCGAGGCATGTGTTGATGAACAAAAAAAAAAAGAAAAAAAAACATAGACAACAAGACAAGACTATCAATCATTTCTTGTTTTGCTCGTAGAGAAGCAGATGAGTCCAATCAAGAGACCGGATGGAAAGGGGCGGAGTACATAGATAAAAACGTGACATACATATATAAATGACTTTATCGAAACAAACTTAGTTTCTGTTTTTTAATTAGATAGATATGTGTGAAAAGGATATTAACTTTTTGTTTTTCTCTTTCTAGAAAAAAATATATAAGTACATAGAAATCAATTTACTTTTCTTCTTTTATCATCTCATCAATGCATTACATGAATTGTGTTTTGTAATCGTATTTAAATTAAGTAATGTGAGAAATTTATTTACTCGATAATGTATAAGAGAGAAAACACCAATATTGCTAATTTTCAAGAGCAATAATCAACAGAACATGGATAAATGTAATATGAGAATTGTATTGAACTTTTCTTTAAGTTTTACCATCTGACATGATAAATACATTGTTTAATTTCATTAGCCTATGATGACAACTAATCCACCAGCAAGCAATAACGAAAAAAAAAAAAGATGGAAAATTTTTCTTATTCTCCCTTTCTAAATATTCCATCTGCCTTCATCCAAGAGCAATAGATCAATTTCCATTGATGGCACTGCACTGTGTTTTTTATTTTTTCTTGTCTTGTTGTACGCATGCACGACTTGTTCCGCCATTGGAATAAATACATACATATATACATGCGTGTGCCAGTGAATATGAACTATTAGAGTAAGTGGTGACTGGTTGTCAATACTAATGGAATGAGACTCATTTACTAGTCAAATCATTTGCACATATCGTCGTTCGTTTATGAGGCGTGTCAAATTACTCACTTCGAACTGTCATCGTCATCATAACGATCAACAGAGGGCACCACATCACGATGAACAATCAATATATGCGTCGCGGTTATAAATGTCGTTGAAGAACATTGTAGATGTTAACGTGAAAATACCTTCAAGTAATTCATTCAATCGAATTTTGATGTATTAGTAAACACACTATCAAGTATAGATTAAGGCATCATCATTTGTTTCTTGTTCTTCAAATGATGAATCATAAAAAATTGAATAACATTTTCCTATAGCGATCAAATTTGATGTTAGTGTTGAAAAACACGACGATAACACATGTTTCATTTTAATATAATTGGGCAATCCGATATACGTTTGTTTTTGTCTTGATTGAATCTGAAGTAGAAAACATTTCATTATTAATTTAAAACAGAGCCTTACTTTTCCAATTCAATTTCTCAATATGAAAACAACAAGTGTAACAAAATGGAATCTACGTCATGTCATTCAAAATCAAAGTACTATTCATATGTGATATCCTCATATCAAAAATTTAATCTCTAGAAGGAACTTTCGACAACGTATCCAAATAAATACTCTAGGGTAAGTGTCTAACAGATACTATTCTAGACTTCAGTAATACGGCACTTGTTGAGACAAGTAATATGCTACTGATATAGTTCAATCAATTTACATGTGAAACTATTTTTCATACATACAGACAAGATTCAGTCGTATATTTTTGCCAAATATTCTTGTCGTATTGATGTAAGTAATACACACGATTGATTCTATTAGAAAATCGTAAATAGTAGGAGATAGTGCTCTTAGAACTTTCAATAAGATCTACGAAATATCACGCCAATAGTAATAACAACTATACTTTCTCTGTTGTTCAATCTAATCCATTGTTATCAGTGTTACTATTCTGAAATATATACATAGAGACGAGCAAGTCGTGAGTTTTTTTTCTTCTAAAATCGAGTACACAACATTATCGAAACCGATAGAAATGGCGAGTTGACTATCTTAGAAATGATTTCACTTAAAAGATGTCTGTCTGACATGAAGTACTTCCTATCCACTAATTCATTGTTACTCATACCGAAACAATAACTGTTTTTATTGAAATGTTTTCTTTTCCTTGATCGAATATTGTCGATTTTGTTACGATTACAATATAAACATAAAAAATAAACAATACTTGAGAACGGAAAAAAAACTAATCAGACATGCAGCATTATGTCATTTACTCGAAATGAATTTAATCTTAATTTTTAAATATTCATGGTATTATAATTAACATAACTTAAGTGTTCTTCTATGAATTAGGGTTTTAAAAACACAGAAAAGAAAATTATGACTGACTAAATTTTCCTTTCGTACGAAGCACTTACAATAGACAATACCATACATAGTATTAAACATGATCGTTTCTCGGAGTGGAAATTACATTTAGTAGAACTTGAAAAGTATAAAGTTCAACACAATGCATTAATTGTACTGAAAACGATTGTGACTCGTCGAGTAGTACTTCCTTAGTCGGTTATTGATGACGGACTTTAGCTCTATGCTTTACTTCACGTAATCATATTTGGATAATGATTCATGTGACGAGATTTTCTTTTTTTTGAAAAACTGAATACTACAACAAAATTTTCATTGTTTGTGTTTGATGAAAAGAAAGCAGCCAGTTTTGAATGTAAAGAAACTCATAAACTTTCAAATATTCCATATTATTATACAAACAGAAATAATTGTTTAAAATTAACATATATCAACCGCAGAACAAAAAGAAAACGAAAAAGCCAATCGATAAACGCTTGTAGCACTTTCTAGAAGAATTCTTTTCCATGTTCGTTTAAACGAGAATATCGATTGAACAAAACTAATGCTTTTCAAAATTCATGGAAACACGAATCGAATCAACTTAGTTTATTGCATTTCAATGAGATCTATCTGAAATGAATTCAATAGAATCGTACTATTGCAACTATGCAATATAGACTAAAATGTGTTTGATATTGAATTTCGTTGTTGGACTATCATTGTAAAATAATTTAAATAACTTACCTTAAATAGTCTGAAATCGTTAAGAAAACTATTGATGAACAGAAGAATCCTATACTTGTTCCCTCTTTAGTTTTCGTATTGCTTTTGTTGAGAAAACTCGAGAAAGTGACGATGTAAAAAGCAGAGAAGAGGGAGAGAGAGAGAGATGCAGAGAGAGGAATTATTATAAACTGAATGCAATAAAATGAATATACATACTATTTGCATACATAACGGGGCGCGCGGACACGAGCTCCTGTTCGCCTCTCAACGATGTAGAGATGCGAACATGTTACGTTCACGGCGCGAGAAAAAGAGAAAAGAACTTTGGAGATGGTGGCTAATGAGATCAAACTCGAATTTGAATATAAATATGAATATATGTAAGTATGCATTTTCTTCGTATTTTATTGCCTAAACTTGTATATACAACAATATGATACTATCGAAGTACGAACATCATTTGATAATGATAATAGTATGTGTCTAGCAGAACAGAAAAAAAAAACTATCACTTAAACTATCAAATTTCTTTAAAGAAAAATATAAGTAGGAATTAAAAAATCGGAAGTCTATTCATGATGAGATGTAAAATTTTTCGTGTGAATACTTGTTGGTAGGCATACCTGAACGATTATAGAGTACAAAAAACGCTTACCATGTTTGATGATCGTAATCGTTGTTATTGACGAGTCGTCTAAATATGTAGCTTTCTCGTCTCGTTTCTCTTTTTTTTTCTTCTTTTTTTTTCTAATTGATTATGCATACACCATCTCTTCTTCTCTTGCCACCATCATCACATTATATGACCTCGTACTGATTTTTTATTCATGTAAATTTCTTTTTCTCGCTCGCTTCATTTATGTACAACATGTATATATTATATGTTGATTTGATCATCATCATCATCATCATCATCATCATATCATGAAAACGCATGCGAAAGAGATTCGCTATTATCGTGTGTATCACATCTAGATTTCACATATCGAATAAGTATTCGAAAATGAATATTTACTGAAGAGAAAGAGAGAGAAAGGCAGATTAGAATAATTATTTTTCAAAAAAAAAGAAAAGCATGACTGATCCTTCTCTTGAATGTTAATTTCGAAAATAGAATATTTAAATACATCGAATATAAAATGCGACTTGTTTTATTAGTATTGCACAATCGATTACCTTAGAGAGAGTGTTGGAGTTTTGTTTTGTAGACCATAGTAGAAAGAAAAAGGTAATGTGTTGATTTCATAAAAATAAAAATCTTACACGTTTGATTTCATTAGCATAGAAATCTTTCGCTTGTTTGACAAAACTAATAAAAAATACCGTGAATAAAACACTATATTTTACGTTTAAGTCTTTTTCTCTTGATAAGATTTTAGATTTTACGATTTTGATCAATAACATGTAAGTATATAGAGCCGACATTACGAATATACAAATAGAAACATTCTAGAGTAGACACTGAGCATTTCCGGAAGGGAGGAGTCACCATGGAGGGAAGTCATTTTCGACTTGTCAAAACTAATTAAACAATTTTGTTTGTGATTAGTTATTTAAATTGTTCAATGGAGAAAAATAGCAATGGTTACATTACAATAGTTCCGTTTTTCATTATAAGTACAAAAAAAAGAATAATATATCATAGAAGATAATCCATCTAAAATCATTCATTGAATAGGAAATTTGAATAAACTAACGGTCAATTAACCACAATGATTGTCCAATACAGCTACCTATGGGACACTAAGTTTTGACCAACGTCTAAGACGATGATGACTGCTAATTTTAAAAGATATCGAAAGTAATGTGCTTTATTCTATAAGATTCAGGTTCGCCTTGCTGTGATCGAATATAGTTATCAAATAGCTCCATTTCAATTTATGAAGTATGTCCAGTAGATATTGAAGCCGCACAAGCGGTAGAAAACAAGATCGAAACACTTGCCGTCAAAAAACTATAGATAAACAATGGTCTTTCATAGTGAATACAAAATGGCGCTATTAATATAATGAATTTTTACGATCGTTTAACAGCATTATGTGGCTCTTTAATTGGTATATTAGCTTTAGTTTTTGCCTGTCTAGCCTTATCTTCACGGGATTTGGAAAAAGAGACTCATGCCGATTATTTTCGTTCATCATCTAAATACAATCAACTTTATCTATCACGAATTATGAGTATATTTAGTCTTGTTTTTACGTTGATCGCTGTACTCGCATCTTTGCTCATGATCATAAAGTAAACAGAAAAGAAAAAAAAAACGAAAATTTTATTGAGTCATTCAAAAATTGTTTTCATAGACACTTATGGAAATATTGGAATTTGCTAGCTCCCGGTACTTATCTTCTTGCATCATTAACTTTGCTTTTAACATTGTGTGAAGCTTCTCGATCAATACATCACAATGGTTGGCCATCATATATCTACGCTATTGCCTTTAGTCTTCTTCTATTAGCAACACAAGTTATGACTGCACTTTCCGGAAAAATTATTTTTTCCTATCAATCGTTGTAGAATATTTATTCATCTCTTTTTTTATACAAATAAATTATCAATTGAATTCATCTTCGTCATTTGTATTTCGACATACGCATACAGCCATTATTAATGCAGTTAACTAAACAAAAAAGAACGAAAACGCAAAATTTATACTATTGATCTTTTATTTTTATGTTTTTACTTCAAGTAGAGCAATACCGACACCAACAGTTACGATTAATCTTGAATAGAGTTGTATATGCTCATTTATGACTTGAAAACAACCCAATCGATATGCATCTGTTTCAATACAAGCTCCATTTAATAGATAATTGCAACACGATAACGGTAGACGATGACCATATGTTTTGTAATCAGTATTATCATGAAAATCAGATGGACCATCAATACCACAGCATGTAAACTAAATCAATAAATACTTGTTTTTCTCTCGAACACACTATAAGACATTGTTTTTCTTTGTTCTCAATGAAATACGAACTCAAATCATTCTTAGAGAAAACTACAAACAAAATCCAAAATCACAACTATTGAAACCATCTTAGGAATACATTCACATGAAAATATTACAAATATCTTTGTCGAAATGAGAATCGGCAAATTATTGAAACTAATCTATTCAAAGTACATTTTATGTAGAAAGACTTTTCATCTTTGATGTCGTATAAGACAAATCGGTTTAAGTATATACGGATTTTAGAATAATAGCTTCAAGATTTTCACAAGAAGAAATGACAATCTTCTATCATCAAATGGATGTCATAGAGAAACTAGTCAAAAGATCGGAACACAACTGTACTCGATTATTTTTTTTTGACGAAAAAATAAATTTCTTCTGAAGAAAAAAAACAAATTCATGCTACGAATATTGTAGCATTAACTCTTGTCTATCAGCTGATTGAGAGATCTCTTCTTGAAAAGACAAAGAAGTTAGTGACCATTCGAACGATGAAAAATGAGTTAAGCCTATTTGAAGACAATTCAAAGTCGTGCCTTTCAAAATTGATATTTACTTTTACTTTCGTATATTGGACAGATCATCATTTTCTTTCGCAGGAGCTGCATCGTATTCAACAGATGTAATTTTTACTAGAAAGCGTAGCTTTATAATAGACGCACGCTTTTGCATAATTATTTATTATTAGTATTCTTTCGGAATCAGACGACGAGTTTTTTGTTTTTGAGAAAATTTTATTCTGTTCTATAATTCAACATTTTGTCTGCAACAAAAAAAAATGCTTCGTTGTGTAATGAGTTCTGATCGAAATAGTTTTCTTTTTCTGAACTATGATTGATAATTTTAGAGAGACGCGAGGTTGGGAGTAGTAGGCCAAAGAAGTATGAATGAATTCATAAATAAGTTAAATGATTCATACCTGTTTATGAACAGTATCTAAATCTTCTTCAAATCTTTGTGGTGTCGAATAATTATATGTTAAAATACGACTTTTTAATGTACTTGGTAATCTTGTATCCCATTCATCACCCAACAGTACTGTATACATGGCAACAACAAGTTCTCCACCCATGACAAGTATAATAAAAAAGACATACTATAGGGTATCACAAAAAGAGAATCATTATCAATACAATGAAAAATCTTAGAATTTCATTGTTAAATCACTTACAAGCCCAAGTAAAAGTCGTGATTCACGTACTGAACCACAACAACCCAATAAGCCAACAATAAAGACAAGTGCACCGACACCAATTAATACGTAACCAACATTAAGAAATGATGGTACCAATTGTGAATCGTAGGATAAAAGTGCAAAAAGTTCATGTAAATCACGTTTATATAAAACAAGAATTCCACAGCTAAGAAAAACTCCACCTGTTAACTATATAAATAAAAACAACAACAGTCAATTAATTGATAAGAATAGTTCTATTACGTGCCCAAATAATTAAATTGAACAATAGTAGTAAATATTTCGCACATAAACAACAAGCCATGATTAATTATTCGTTTTGACTTAGAGAAGAAAAAAAATACAACAATGATGATCAACTGTCACGAATGTCAAGTGTTGATAGAAGCCAAACGATGAAACCGAACCATGTATTCTCTCCTTTCTTTCTCTCTCTCTCTCTCTATTTCGTTCGTACTGCAATTAGAAGAACTACTTTTGCTATTGTTCTTTCACCTTGGACAATGATGCACCGTAAAAAGATAAGAAAAAAAAATAAAGGAACAACAACAGTGAAATTTGTTCCTTTTCTTTTCTCATCTACTTCTATTTTTTCAAGCTAAATCATTGAGTATGCGAAGTATTAGTTCTGCTAATGTCGCTGACCAATTAATACGAAAAGGCACAACACTTCATATCGATTAGTCAATGGGAAGAATTAATAATCCCTTCCATGACAAGGATCGTACAGTAAGACAAAGGCAACTATAAAGATGTTCAACTTTGACTTCTCAACTCATGAAAGATTAATTAAACAACGAATCATAATTTCATTTCATGTAACAATAAATAGATAAATAATCACGTTGAGAATGTCTTTTGTTTATCAAGATCAGTATTCTGTTTTATTTATTTAATAAAAGCCAGCATGTCGGTTTGTGTGCTCTGAAGAAAATATCGAGTATTATATTCATCGAACCACAATAACCGATAGGCAAAATTTTTTTGTTCCTAGTATTCTTCCACATGAGTATAATTTTTTTATTATTAAAATATTACATTCAGTCATCGAAAAACAAATTAAACGTGCATGTTAAAAGACTTATTTATTTTGAAGTGTTTTTCTTTAGCTTAGAGTTGAACTAGTTCGATCGAAAAAAAAAATGAGTTAATCCAACGTATGTTGAGTGAGTCTATGAGAAAGAAAAGAGCGATGTGATTTAGCTTAACAAGTCAATTTTGTTGTTTCTTTCTATTGATTTTGAGATTCATTTCAATAGAAGGGTGTGTTAACTAACGGTAGTCAAAAGAACCGATGTTTACATATTGCAGTGAACATCATGAATAATATGAAAGTCAATTAGTGATCTGTAAATTGATTCCACAATAAATGAACACGGTACAATATGTGATAAAAGCAAATAAGGAAACAATAGATAATGATTGTTTCATTCATTTTAAAGCAATTAGAAAATATTGATTAGACTTCTGATAAGAGAATAACTTGTATGCATGAGTTCCAAGTTTAATGAATTAGAGCACTAAGAATTTTTCATTTTTTCTAGACGTTTCTATAAAAAGAAAACTAAATTGACCAGTGCCTAAGAAAGATGAAGTATCATGCATGAATAAGTGTTTTATAAATGAATACAACCAGTTCTATATTTCATTATCCTTTCATCTAGTAAAAAACGTCGTATCGACCAATATCATCGAATATTTTGAATTAATACTATTTGGTAGTAGCTTATAGTCTCACTATACGCATATAGTATGTTATAAACGACTAATTGAAATGCTTTTTTTTACAATAGAATCGAAAAAGACCTAAGAGTCAATCCCTATTTTTCAACTGTAATATTTAAGAACAATATAGCCAACATATCTGAACTCGCATATGATCTCGTTTGTGCTATTTAGCACAAATCTACATTCACAATGCTTTGAATGACCTAAACGATTCGAAAAAAATCTGTGAATATGTATATCATGCTTCTCTCATAGATTCATCTTTAATATAGTGCCAAAAATAGATGTCTACCGTTTGTATGAATTTCTCAATCGAAATTTTCAAACGAGTACACATTACAAACTTACTTCAGATACTCGAAGTTACCCAGCTTATACAAAACTGAATGTAATAATCATGTGTGGAAGAGGGAAGATCATGAAGTTTTGTCGTTCTTTTTCTTTCTATTTGTATGATCAACGTGCAGCTACATTGCAAATTGTATGACTCGAGCAATCGAACAAACATATTGTTCATCCCCCTCTTGTGTTGATTGACAAAACAAAAATGTTTGTCATTGACATATTTTCGATGGTTGTCTCGTGCCTAAAATTAGGGCTCAGTTCTTTCATCAAATAAATGTCCAATGATGATATTCTATGTAAGACAACGAGAGATACTGTATTTACTATGTTTCTTCCACGATACTAAAAACCTACTAAAATCTACACACAAAACAGTAGTATAATTCAGTTTTCGCATACGTCACATAATTAAATAATTTTTCATCATTGATAAGTATAACAATCCATGATTGTCGTTTTCGCGTTTGATGCTCGAAATTCCAATAAAAGATAGCCGACATGATTGAGATTTTAAGGTTGAAATATCGTCCTATTTCATGAATCGAATTTCTCTGATCTTGTCATACATCTAGCAGCATATCTATATTGATTATACAAGAGAAATTTATTTGTTTCATTTTTGTACGTGCCTATCATCGGCAATAGAGATGACGTAACAACGATCTGAAAAATGAATTATTTGATGTCAAATAGTGTTAAGAATACGATGATTCAATTGAAAAAATCGTAATATTCGTTCTCTTTGTTTATTTTAGTTTTTAGTAGCAGCCATATTGCTCTGCGAAGCTTGGATTGTGTTAATTATTTCTATTGATCGATTTCGACCATCAACAATCCTCATGTTGTACTAATTAGTTTGAACAACAAAAATCATAGAAATAGCATGACAACGAATTCTTTTGAATATCTCGAATGCTCTTGTTTTTTCGTATAAGATTCAAATTATAGCTTGGCACGTGTCTAGTCCCTTATTTTTATATGATGGAAGCAGAGCTCTGAATGGGATGGGACAATCCCATTCCGTCCCATCCCATCCCATCCCATCCCATCCCATCCCATCCCATCCCATGGGACGAAATTACTTCTCCTAAATATCCCATGGGATAGGATTGGATGAAACATGGATCCATGGGATGGGATGGGATTAAAGATTCGTCCCATGGGACGATTATATGGATTTTTCGATTATGATACTTTTTGTGTAAAAGATGATGTTCGTAGACATTGACGAGAATCAATCTCATTTTTCGTTCTTGTTTTCTATTGAGGGTTGTTCTTCGATCATGCATCCATTCCCGGATCATCATGATGAGTCCTTTTTTTTATAAAAGTCTCATGAATTTCCAGTAATGTTTAGACTTGAAAATAAAAAGGAAAATTTGGAAGTTTCGGAAATTCCAAGTCTTTGGTTTCTGAATTGTTCGGAGCTCCCAAAAATTATCTAATATCCGAAATTTCTGAAAATTAATATATCTCTTAAAGTATTGGTTTCACTGCTGTGTACTAATAGCGTCGACAGATACTTTGGAAATTTTGATAATTTCCTTTTTCGAGAAACTAAATATATCTCAGATTAATATGGTTCTCAAGCATTACTGTTTTGCTAATTACTTTTTTAGTCTTGTCGAGGATATAAGGAAATTAAGCTAATTCTTCTTCTATTTGTTAAAATAGATTGTATTTGAAAAGTGAAAAAATAGAAGTTTTCAGCAATATGAAAATTTTGCAATATATTTGATAAACGATAGAATTTCATATTGCATGAAAATCCCATGGGGCGAGATGAGATGGGAACGATGAAGAAGATTTGTCCTATGGGACGAATTCCTCGTCCCATTCCATCCCATTCGGAGCTCTGGATGGAAGGTTCTAACATCGTCAATTTTAATTTCTCTAGGGCAATAATCATTAAAATCAAGTTTAAAGTATCCTTAAAATTGGATATTCTTTCAAATTACAGAATTGACAGAAAAATAATCAGAGTTGACATTAATTGATTACGGAATCCTTTATTCAAGACTAATGAGAATGTCAAACATGTATAAGTCTTCGATAATTCATCAGCCTTAATCAATGTCAAATCTTTGTACTCGATGACTTCCATTGCTAATTGTATAGAGATTGTCTTCACGATCGAATGATATAATTCTTTGATAATGGAAGTTTTTTTTACAGGAGTTTCACTATCATTTCTACTAATAATGACATTAATTCGTACAGTTCCTAGAGAACGAAATGTTATTCAGGTATTTTGATTGTCAGCCACATACAGTGCATATTCATAATTCAACCGACTTTTCAAACATCCTCAGAGTTTCGTTCTTGTCCCAAAACTTTTCGTGTAGCAATATATAGAATTTTCAACTTTTTTTAGTAAATAAATGTCTGCTGAAGCGAATGATGTAAGAACCATTTTGATATCTTGATAATTAAGTGAGAAATTAACAGTCGTTTGAGAAAGAGGATGAGTTAGGGTGTTGCTGAGTCTATCCAGTGCAACTAAATACAATGAATTCCTGCAGTCATATAGTCACACTCTCAAGATAAGACGCCTCTATTCATCACGATATAGTCTCTCCCAAAGAAAATTTTCGAAGTTATAAATATGATTAATATTGTAGTTAATAACATTCTAAAAAGCGCATATACGAATAACAATGCGGAGTGTTAATTTTTCAATGTTGCTCTCATTTTATAGGCTACGGAATGGATCACCTTTTAATATAAGTATCAGCGTTTTCAAAGACTTTTAAACTATTTTCAGAAGAAATTAAGCTACACAGTACATTTGATAAGGTACGTAGCGCTCGTTGACAGAGAAGGATGCTAAATGGTACCATACAAAACGAATGGTTTTTTGGTTCCAGAAGTTATCCATTCTTATACTCCATTTTAGCAAATATAATCCCATCGCTGTACGCTATAGTACATTTGAATGGACGATTTTTTCCAGTTATTGACGCTCTATCTATACGTACATTTTATTAACCATTTCATTGACCTGTCGTCAAGTCATAAGGTCTTCGCTGCTCGAATGAAATTTCTTACGATTTTTCCACGGAAATCGGCAGACACTCAAAACCAGCTTGGATGAATTCGTCGCGTACTAAACCGAATTCGTTGAAAGCATGCACACAAGGGTTTTTGATATCACCGATTCGGAAGCAAATACAAGAGTAGAGATATAAAAGGTGACAGTGCATGGGTTTCTCAACGAACTCATGCAGTTCTCTTATTTCTTCATTTTCAGCACAGCTACATAGATCAATAGTGTAGGCCGTTTTTCCACTTAATACCAAGATTTATTTTCGAAGTTCTTATCATTTTGTAAAGGATAAAGAGTTGTACAAGTTACGTGAAAATCAGCATGGAAACTCTTTAATATGATTCTAAAGCAAACGACGTAACGTAAAACTTGAGCATTTTTTACAGCTAAATACGAGTCATTTCGGACCGTGTATGATAAATAAAACCCAACCTGTGGATGAAATATAATATCAAACAATATAGATTTGTTCGGCTTCCCAGGTCGACGATTCCGGCCTCAGTTTCCGGACCGTTTCTGGCCGGATTCCGGACATTTTCCCGAAACTTCCTGCAGGATCC